>JAHWFP010230686.1:0-34290 GCA_023313725.1 Lithobius niger
TAAAGCATTTAATTTTTTTGCATAAACACTTTTTTTCTACAATTCTTAACTAATCAAATTGAACTTAGGCCTAGGATAAAAAGGAAACAAAATGCATACTGTACATATTACTGCATTGAATTACATTACTCTTTACATGTACTGCCCAACTTTACAGATAAAACAGCATTTTGATAACGTCTAGCCAGTCCTAAATGTTGCGTCCAACGGAAAAAAAATTGGATTTTCGTTAATAAGAACATACGTAAAGGAAGTCTTCTATGACAAATCCAATTATGAAACTTAGCGGGAGCGTCCATAAATTACCTAACGCTGGAGGGTGTAATGTAGAGATCAAGATAAGCAACGGCTAGTCTGTCCAGTAGCCAGCTTGGAGACAAGACTGCTGTCAAGCCCTGATGATTTTAAGCTTCAGCACAGTTATATTGTTGAATGTGCTCTTTGGCCAAAAGGCCCACGTTAACATTTGCCCAAATCACCTATTCCCGATATCTCTTCATTTTAATAGGTACCAGCCTAGGTAAATAAAACCGTAAAAACGTGTCGTGGTGCAACTGGCAACTAATCAAAGTCAGCAAACCGGGGGGGGCGCGCCCCACGTTAATCTTGACCTATAGGTCTTTGAGGTGTTACGAGGTGGAAGGGTGGTAAAATGTTTGTTACGTAACAAACTGCTAATAGACATTAGTTTTCTTTATGGAAGCAACATACAATAGGTCTGGCAAGCACTACCATTAAATTGTGCGTTACTAGAGCGTTGCGGCAATAAGATCATAAACATTACATAATTTATGGACCCTCCCAACGCTGACCTGGTGGGGGTCCCTCACTTTCAAGGTATTCCAAAATATATTGTCGAAACTACAAAAGAACAAAACATTGCCCAGGGAAGCTATCTAAGGACCAATAGTATAAAATCTTGGTTGCACTAATACGCAAATAATAATTACATGTACAGTGCTCTATTTAGGCAGTGAAAGGACGTTAGTATCAGGACGCATAGATCACTCCTTGGCGGAAGCTAAGCGCTTTTGCTGCCATTTCATTGTGCAATTGCCTCCCATCCTATCCTGTAGTTATGATTTATGGTTACAAATTTGTTTTAACTGAATTATGTTGGATTTTGGAGGAATGGCAAAATAACAAACTAACGTTATGAATAAATTGCATTATTACATTTGATTGAATCCAGGATGCGTACGTGAATGACTCTACAGTCCCCAACGTTCCATGATGAAGTAACCTTACTTCTATAAATATTTTTAAGACGTCAGTATGGTATTGGGTGGTGTATTCATGTAAGTATTGGAACAAAAGTTAAATAAGTGCAGATAGGGAAAAAAAAATGGGTAGCTACAATCTCAGTATTATCCTTCTGATTGCAACGACGTACCAGTACATTATACTAGCTCGTTTTTAAATATCTATCCACTATTGATCAATCCCCAATATTAGGGCTTCTGATATCGATACTAGTATCGTCACAAAATACCGGCAACCGGCGTCTACAGTGGTTTGAAAACGACATAACAAGAAAGGTGGTTGTGTGTGTTTTCCTGTTGTTATGACTAGTATCGTATCGGTATGCATGTCACGGCATTGGTAACAGTATAATTTTTTATTCACCTTACACACCCTTATGGCATGAAAGTTTTGCGTTTCATCCCAAAATGATCCCACTTTTTTTTTTTTATCTGTCAGTACAAAATAACCACCTCTTGTTTACAAACTCAAAGTTTTGATTTCACAATTTGAATTGGTTCATATATGGCTGCAATCATTCATCATTGAAATTCTCAAGCACTGCTTGAGGTAAGGTTACACAGTTTGAGATGGATTTTAAAGTACACACACATGCTGTTCAATCTCATAACAACCGCAACAGTACAAAAATTACTCTCAAGGTCTGGCTCGCACGCTGTATAGCAAACCCAGTTTTCTTAATGTTAAAAAAGTATTTGGTATAACTAATTGCAGATCCAATACATTTGCTCGTTACACGAACCTGTTAACTATTATTTACATCAATACATTTCCCGGTGACAAACACGAGATTCAATCAGCTACATTGGCTGAAAATTAAGGGTGTACCGACCAGCATTTTTTCTGCCGAACAGATTTCGATCCAATCAGCCACAAATTCATTGGTGTACCGATCGCTACTGAATTTTAACAATGTTTTTCTCAGCTTACACAAACTTGTAGGCTAATGCAAACATTGGAATACGTATTTTTTTTTAACCTAAATAAAAGTAAATATTTATTAGTTAAATAACCTTAGCCTACACAATGTAAAGCATGTAGGCTTAGCCCAAATAAAAACAAAAGGTAACAAAACGTGGTGAAACAATTTATTTATTGTCAAGGGCCTGGCAAAAATCGAAATCTGTAGGTTTCTGTTTGCCGATCAGCACAAAATCTGCCAAAATCTGTTCGGTACAGCCTTACTGAGAATACAATTTGTAGCAGTTAATGTAAATTATACTTTACATTTTATTTAACTTACACCATATACCCTTATAACTTCTGGTCATATAGACATGTTTTGGACATCTACGAATTTTCCTTCACACCTTCAATACAAAATGTACTAAGCACCTTTTTTTTTTTTTAACATAACCTAGGTAAGGCTGCGTTGGTGCCACTATTTCTGATACTCGTGCCCGGTTACCCAGTGCCGATTCCCGTAACGGTGCTATTGGTGATTGCCAACACCAAGCCGATGTCAAGTGATAACTTAATAAAGAATACAGAACGTGTTTATACGTCAGTTATTTAATGGTGTAAGAAACCTAACACTTTTACAAAGGAATAGTTTGCTAACACTTTATAGCACAACGAGATTAAAATCTAGCAGATTATTTAAAAGTTGCTTAATTTGTAGTTGCATTGGGAACAATACGTCACACCATTAATGTACGAAAATGCAGATTCTGGAAAAAACAAGCCGATGCCGGTACTTTTTCTGGTAGTTGTTAACCCGGTGCCGGTCCGATACCAGTGGAACCTGCAGCTGGTCCCGGTACCAGTATGGGTACGTGCACAGCCTTAATCCTACGAGATAAACCTCATTAATAAATTCATCCTGTATCAGAGCATCTTTTGAAGAGTAGTGGCAACTCGAATCATGGCTATAGTCACTTCCCCATCGTGACAAACATGCAAGAATTGACATCATAGGCTCACAAATAAAAATTAAAAATGGCTCCATAAAAGAGATGGATGGGCTTCACATAAGGCTGCTCTGGTGCGGTTTTCACTAATGCTGGACATAAAAACAGTGCGTGCAGTGCTCATAAGCAGTGACAATGATTTCCTACTATTCAGAGATTTTCAAAAAATCGCGGAATTAACAGTAATTGTTTTAGCTTCGGATTTCTTGGTGTTATGCCAATCAACTGCACCTCTCCAGTGGTAAAGCGATCGATGTGACAACAACATTTAGCCTTTTTCTTCTTAGTATAACCTTTATTAATTCGTTGCGGAAAACGACAATTTGCTCCCCCGGAATGATTGATGGCTGCGGAAAATCATTGTCTCTGCTCATAAGTCGCATCCTCAAACACAATGTGCCAACATTCCACCAATTTATACGCACAGAACCAATATAAACACTGAAAAATACAGCAAAACTAATGATTCATTCTAAATGGTACCAATGGTAGATCTGCAAATAATGAAATTTGCAGATAACTGGAGAAAACAGCAAATTTTGTGTTGTTTTCCTAATGACATAGGCTCACAATTGTTTTTAACACATGTTAATTAATATTTTCTCACTTAACAGTTCACACATCCCCAAATTAAAATTAGTCCAAGTCAAAGTGTATGATGGGGAATTTTCGGTAGTCTAAGCCTAGAGACACCGCAAGCAACACCAATCAACCTTCAGGGAGAATGTTTACCGATAACCAAAGTAAAACGACTAAAAAGTCGATCTAGCATTATAATTAATATTTATTTTCAGATGCATTACATTTAATTAAAAAAATAAAAAACCCAATGTTTTAATAGTTTGTGGTTGGTAAGATGGTCTGATGGTTTGTACGACTCATATTGCAGAGATCCTGGATTCGCACCTGACTCACCCTGACTTACGATGCCTTGTGCTCGTGTTGACTGTGTCGTGTCAAGATCCTAGGATTTTTTTAAATTTAAATTATGTAGTAAAATCCTTCCCCCCCCCCCCCCATTGTTGGACTCTTGTCTACTCATTCTATTACACCCCGTATAAAAAAATCACAATATAAAGAACCCTTTTTCAGTACCGTAAAGATCTTTCCACATACTAAGAACCAACCAGATAAGGAACCAATTGGCAAAACGTTGTGTTGACCAAGAAATTAATGGATTTGCCAGATAACGAAAAAGGCAAACCTGAACTACAACCCCAAAACTTTTTCTACCAAACAATGTTTAGGCTGTGAAAAAAAAATTGTCAGTTCTGCAGGCCTTGCCTGGTAACTTTTTGAGAGAGGCGAGCTTTTCTTGCACATACGTTATTCAACAAGCATCACGTTTTGTTGTAGTCAGAAATATTTTAGCAATTTAGTACCCCAATCTGAACAGAAAGGACCAATTAGAGATACTAGGTTACTCGATTTCCCACCGAAATAAATAATAAAAATAAAAGCCTGGTCACCTGGTGCTTTTTTTGGGCTTGGATTGGCAAACATGCCCGAGAACCAAAACATTTTTTCCCATGGCCTTATGGATGCTGTCCTTGCAGTACCGTACATTCAAATGTTCAGTTCTATTTTATTTGTCAGATCATCACACGCTGTATAAGGAATTTTGAAATCACTACACTCGTAGTTTGCTGTAAAGGAATATTCTGTATTATGAACTCTGTGTAAACAATCTTTTTTGGCGCATTCGGTGGTTGAATAAAGAGAGAGCTACCGTAATAAGAAAGTTGTAAGGTGGCCAGCTAGTTGCGCAGATAACTTGAAGGCACAGATTATTCGACGTTACGTGTTGACACCGAGATCTGTGCTGGATTTGATGAAACTCTGACATTCATTTGATCATACTAAGAAGCAAAATCACACTTAAAGGCACATAACTCCCTCCGGTATATTTTAACAGTTTCACTCGATACATTACCGGAAATAGTTTTATATAAACTGATTTACCTTTCATTTGCTAGTCTAAGGGTACGATGCAGATGTCAGTAGTGGCGCGTGAATGTTATTAGGCTTGTTTTAAACGGCTCGGTCCGAGCGGTAAATAACTCCCGCCACATCGCTGGCAAGCCGCGGCCCTGGAGGAAGGATTATTAATCCTTCGCTCAAGAGTGCGACTTGGTCGTACGATGTGTCACGTTGCAGCGGCCCCGAAATGAGTATGACTAATGCCTAGAGCAATGCGCGCTGCGGTCGTTTGAACTATATTTTAGCGTAGGTGACGCAGAGTAAAGCGGCCAGAACGGAGGGATTTATGTGCCTTTAAACGACCATCATTCTAGTATACATGTGTTCATTTGCATATTGTGCCTGGTTAAACGACAAATCACGTGTATTGCTTTAAATCGTCAGAAACAATTTCTGCTTGATGTAACAAATTATGCAAATTGAAGGTAAACTGCCTTGACTTGACTTATTTTAATAGACAAAGCAGAAGATGTCACCCGGGTTAACTGCCTAATTCCACGACAAACGGTTTGGTTGGAAGAGATTCGAAACGGGGCAGACTTTTCTAGACACGCTGACCCTAACTAAGATAAATCTTCGAAATAAAACACTGTTTAGGCGTCGTCTGGCTTTGGCACACTTGACTTGCCGGTTGAATCTGATGTCCGAAATTGTATACATTGTGGTTAACGGCAGGTTGAAAGATCACCTTAAAATGTTGATTCGGGAATCCGACCTCTGCGTCTTCCAAGTCATTGTTCCAAAAAAAAAGGACAATGTCACTACACGATTTTCATTTAAAGACAAAAAAATGTTACTTGCCTACAATCCACCATTAGTAACGTACACATCGTCTACTATCGCCACCCTTTTGTGATGCAGGACACATAGTTCAGGGATTCACGATACTGCCCTCTTAACACTTGCTTTCTAATGCACAAGTATCACTAAGTGGAGATGTCTATCTTTATTGCTGAAGGTTTTACTGCATAGCACCATTATGCTTTTGAGCTGTGGTTTTGACGTCTCAGTCTAGTTTGTCATTATCGCTATCCGTCGAGTCCTCGTGTCTTTGGTCGGTGGCAATCGCCAACGGCTCAAACGTGTTGATCACCATATATCGTGAAAGGTATATATACAACCATCGAAACCATAACATTTGGCTCCTGTGAGCAAACATTGCTCTCTGAAAAGAAGTTAAAAACAACTGTATTGCACACACAAAGTTTGAATAAAGCCAACAAGACTTTTGTCAATAAGCACAGTGCTCAAAATAAAGGGGCGCAATGACAAAATTTGCAACCTTGGAACCCAAATAACTGCTCTTCTGCATTTAAAAATTGCACAGCTTATGCCCATACCCATAAAATTCTTTTAACAAGCACAAACCCGGACTGGCTTCTGCAAGCTGTAAAGCAGAAACTACTACTAGTGTTAGGATAGACAGATATTAAAATCGGTATCGGATCTGTATCGGTGTTTATTTACCGATATGACCAACTTCCGTGAGCGCGGGCGGGCTACTCAGCCTAGCTTGAGAGACACCTTTCCTGCATAGCATCCAATCTACCCCATAAAGTCATCTACACAGCCACTTAGTGAATTCAATGCGCGCACATTGTCACATTCAGGGCGGCTTCTTGCGATTAGGCACATCTGCAGTGTCTTTACGGTCGAAGGTACACCTGCGGATCTCACACCACTGATAAAAAAAATTTAGAAATTTCACTTCTCATTCATAGCATCCTCCTAACTGTGTTACAATGTGGGATGTCCCTTTTGCAATCGGCACCTTTTATCTTACTTACCTGCATACAAATTAATTCTTAATTTATGCAAATTTACGTCACTTCCGGTCGCTTCCTCCCTCTGCCCCACGTGCCTTATCTCCACTGTCTGTTTTGCCGCCGGCACGAACGGTCGTGTTTCCTGTCCTGCAAACTTTGGTTTAATTGAGCGAAAATATTTTTTTTGGAACTTGGAAACATCGTCGTGGGTTTGTGTCGACGTGTTGCTGACTTGTTGGTGGAACATTTCCGAGCCGTCAACGATGCCTAGGGACAGCGACAGCAAACAGAAGTCTCAGAAGACGGTGCGAGTGGATTACTGTGAGGACACGGAAATTAATAAGGAGTTCTACTAGTTCTCTGGTAGAATCATCATTTTTCTTGCATACAATTTAAGAATGATGAAATACGAGTTTGACTTTCTAACCCATCAACTTTTTTTTTTAAATTGGTATCGGTGTATCGGTAACTGTAGCTTATTGGAGTTGGGCGAAAAAATTTGTATCGGATCAGATTGGTATTTTTGTGTATCAGTCGATCCCTAGCTAGTGTGGGGCTCCATTCTACTGAATGTTACACACCCACATTTAGGCCTGTTAATGACAGTTGATCACTTAAAATCAAGCTGCTCTTACCCATAGAGATCTCTAAACAGCCTGTTTTACCCTGTCTGGGCTCGTCAGTAGAGCTTGACTGTAAGTGATCAACTGCCGTTAATAGGCCTAAAAGTGGGCGTCTTAACATTCAGTAGAATGGAGCCAATACAAGCAGTAGTTTCTGCGTTTTAGCTTGCTGAAGCTAGTCTGGTTTTGAGCTTAATTTACCACCAGCAAGGTGCCTATGCTCTCACCCACAGAGAATTCTCTACTGACGAGCCCAAACAAGGACGAAACAGTCTATCTAGAGATCTCTCGGAGTGGGAGCAGCTTTTGAGACCTAATTTGTGAAATAGCAGGATTAACACCCTACCCTTCAGCTATTGTTTTTTTTGCTACAAAATTAGCTAAATGTTTCATACATTTAACCAAATCAACTTTGTTCCTTTAAATCATCATTTTTCTGCTGCAAAATTAACAAACCTGCATACAATTCACAAAATAATCTCTGCACCCAATGCGATTTATAACTGAGAATCCCGTGCGTTTGCAAAACATTTTACCAAAAATTTGCTTCAGGCCAGAAATTGGCAGGGTTCAACTGGGATAGGTTGAGTCATTCCGGGAAAAAGAAAATGAGGTCCGGTTATTCCCCAAAATTGCCAGGACTTTTTTGTTCCAATTGCTGTTTAACCCCTAGATTGCGCATCAATTATGAGCATTTGTGCACCTCCTTTGCACTGCAGGATGCCCTTCACTACTAAACGGGCCTTCTGTGGTTTGGGCCTCCTCCAATTTCCCGGGCAGGCCACTCTGGCACTGCAAATTGGCATCAGGAGCCATCTTGTACCTGGACAGAAGGCGAGTACTTTTGCTGCCGTTTCAGTGTACAATCACCTCTAATCCTATAGTTACGAAGGATTATGTTGTTAGAAATTAGCTTTAACTGTGAAATACGTGGATTTTGGATGAACAACAATCAATAAACTAAATTTATGAATAAATGAGAATAAAGGCATTGCGTTAATGCTACATTGCATTCCAATCATGTAGGTGAACGATAGCATAATCACGATCCTGGACAGAAAGAAGGTTAGAAAATGGGTTATTTTCATTTAAAGCCCTCCGCTGATGTTTACCAGATTTACTGTTTAGGCCCATGTGTGTTTAATGTTTTATTTACAGTTTTTGAAAACACACTCAGAAAAATTGTTTCGTTGGCGGGGCAGTGTAGAAAATTTAAGCACTAGAGAAACCAAAAAGAAAAAAAAAGAAATAGATTTGTGCCGTCAGCCTAAATACACATACAACTTTAACCAGACTGTTTCTGAAGGTTTCTTGGGCCACGCAAAAAGTTGTGCACAATTGAATTTTTCACGTTTTACACAAACTTCACCTAATTTTTGACAGCTTCCCAATTTTTTGACAGTTCTGACATTTCTTGCTTTGCACATCAAGTTTTTTTTTTCAGTAAAAAATAATAAATACTGTACTGGCCCGAATATAAGACGGTATTTTTTTTTCAAAATTGTTCCCTTAAAACTGCATCTTCGTCTTACACGCGCCCCCAAATCCATAAATCAGCTAAATTTTAACTGATTTAAAAGTTTGAATCACCATCCAAATCATTTTTTCGAAAGCTATCCATTGATGCTAATGAGAAGTTAGCAGCTCAAATGGTTTTTTAATTATTTAGCAAAAACAAAAATGTAACCAAAATTGGACCTTTAAAATTGTTTATGGAGTCCACAATTAAAAAAGAAACTATGACGACGAAAAGTACTATTCTAAATTGACATTAGCTGAACTATTAGTTTATAATATCAACAATGTTGGCCTTATAATTGCGCTAGTTTATTTTTGATGAATTAATGAGCCCAAAACGGAAATGTGTCTTTTTCGAGCTGACTTACAATCGGGTCAGTACAGTATGTGGTTACATCTGGTTGCAGAAAAACGTTGACTGTCTCGTGTGCCCGAGGTTGAAAGCAAAAAAAAATGTGAAGTCTGTATGGATTAAATCCCTTTTCTTACCTGAGGAACAGGCATGTCTTTTTGTGGAAGTATAAATGCATACTTTGACCTGCAATAACTCCATGGCACATCAAGTAGGCCAATATATTTACGCAGGATGTTCACAGTATCCAAAGTGAAAACTCTGCATCCTGAAGAAAACCACAAACCAGTTACAAACTTGTGCTGTTGATTCGAGACTAATGTTGAAGGAATTAAGTGATTTGATATCTTAGCATTTTCCTAATGATTACCAACTTTTAAGAACAGCAAGGCTGCTGCTTTCAAAACCATACTTGCCATGGATTGCAATTTACTATGGGCATCTACGTCCTTTATCATATGGCACGGATTTGGTGAAACAGACGTCACCGCAAAGTATCATACTCGCCGCATTCCACCGCTTTGTCTTAGGGTGCCATGATCGTAACAAGATTTTGATTAGGCAGGGCCGTAGGAAGCGGTGCGACTGCTGCGGTCATAGCCGCACCACTTTCCGCGCCTTTTCACGCTCGAGCGCAGGGCTTTCTGGAAAACATCACGTGCGGGCAATCCTTGTTTCTTCTCTTGAGCCGATGGCTTGATGCCGGGATCCCATTCTCTCTCCCGGCTGTAGCGAAAAAACTGCACCAGCAAAAATGTGACACTTTGCGTTTGTGGAAGTGCATGAACGATTTTGTCAGTGTAAACGAGTCACGAATTATAAAATTTGAACAATTCAGTATCCAAGAACATTTATGCTGCCCAGTTGCGTGAATTGAGTAGGCCTATTTGCGACAGGTAAAAACAAAAATGGTTAATGTTTTACTTGGTTTATATTTCACTTGTTTATATTGGTTAATAAAAAGGTATCCTCCAGAATCTATGCAACAGTGTAAAACCCAAAAATGAAAAATATCCTCCGCCTAGGATTGTATTAACTTTAAAAAAAAATTTTTTTTTGAACTGCAATTGATTTATTTAATTTGAAAAAATGTTTTAAATACAAAAAAAATACCCAGTTTTGCTAAGAAAACCAGCTAAAAATGTCTTTAAAAATTTTGCAAACTGGCTCTCCGGAAGCCAAAAATAGGCAATAAATTAGGGTAAAATGCTTCAGCTTCCGGGGCTCCGCCCTGGACCCCGTTGGGGGAGCTCTTAGCACTCCCTCAAACCCCCTAGCTGTACGTCGATGGCCTCACCACTCTTGATCACGTTCCTACGGTTCTGTTAGGCCTACCAATTCCACTGGTACCTGTTAAACATTGCAGACTATGGTATTGGCACGTTGTTTTTCTCCCAACACACAATACACCACCTAAATCTGTTCAATTTTTTTCTTTATCAAAAGCTGTCCAAAGGGGTCTTGGCCATCAAACACTACACAAAAAGCTGAAGTGAAACTCATGAATTTGAAGCCGCCATCAATACCCACGATCCAATTTGTTGTGCAGAAACAACTCACCGACCAGTTCGAAAGCAAGTGGTAAGTGGCAGGTATGCCCAATTAATATTGGACGCCAAAAACCGCCGAATTCAAACATAGCAAGACACGATGGAGTAAACAAGACTTTCGATACAAGTGACTCATGTCCGTTGAAAACAGACAAGCAGTAAATGTAGCAACATCAAGAACTGGTCTGTCCAAAATTTGCGACACTGCCGATTTTCAATAACTTTGAAAATTTGCGTAATTTAACATACAGCTTTGAATGTATTTCTTTAAAAAAAAACACTAGCCCATTAACTATGGTGGCATACCTACCACAATACACAGTAAAGTTGCTAAAATAAAACTTACACGAGCAACAACTAACTTTAGAAACTTTTGCATTTAAGAGTCCATAAGATAATTTCCTGCGGCTTCTTTAGTGCATGAAGAGACCCAAAAAACACATTTCCATGTTTTCCAAGCACTGTAACACATTTTTTTAAATGCATCGAATTACTGTAGTGGCAATACTGGTAGCAGCGTAACAGTAATTTTACCTCGTGACATAAAGGAGGGTGCACTGATATCTGGCCAGACTATCCAACTATGTCCATTATTTTCTTTTTTTTTATAAATCAATAAATTTTTCCAATCATCCAATACGATATTTGCATAATTTTTTTTTGGAAGCCTTCGTACGGTTTATCTCTCAATATATTGCGTGTCGTTATGGTAACAAAATAAGCTTACGCAATACCTACATTTTTATTTGGAAAACAAGTAACACGTCATCGTTATCATCATCACACAGCAGCAACAGCTCAGAATGAGAACAAGCGTCCCCATCCGTTATCTCTTATAAACACCACTGCCTACTTCTCAAGAACCCTACCACACAAACAGCCTCGCGAGCAATATTTACGGTCCGGTAAAGAGGTAACAACCGTCCTTAGACAGCTTACCTACTAATTATTCTTTTGTTTCATTAATTTAGTAGATTATTAAAATTCTTGTAATAATACAAAACAATAATTACCTGCTGGAAGAAGTCCTTCCTTGCATAAATAGCTGAAATCAATTCAAATTTTATCATTTCGTTAATTTTTTTAAAACAAATTTGTACCACAGGTTTCATACATTACAGACAAAACCATTTTCAAGGCTTTTTCACGACTTTTTGAGGCTAATTTAAACCAATTCCACGTTTTGCATAGTTTTTGCCAGCTGCTATTGTTAGCAACCTTGTGTTCTTAGTCTGCAGTAGGAAGCTAAGCGGTCATAAACAATGACGAACTTTACGTCCTTTCTCCCACCAACGGACAAGGATGAATACAGCAACTAACAGCAAGTGGAACAAGTGCTCAGCTCCCCCTTCTGGCAAAAAACTGCTTTCACTGCACCTCTCCCTCAGTCTCCAGTCCAATGCGAGAGAAGGACTGTTCTCTGAAGAAATGGCTTCAGCTGACAAACTATTTCCATTCATTTATTTAATTTTATACCTAAATTAATACTACTCTTATGGCATTAACCTCATTCCAAACAAAGTACACTCACAAAAGTCAAGACCATTTCACGAAACGAAAATTCCAATTTTCAAGGTTTTTCACACCTTGAATTTTTAGTTTTCAAATTAAAGGCTAATCAATGAATTCAAGGCCGTGTACGAACCCTCGAAAGGCAAATTCAACCTTGATTCAAACCCCATTTCACAGCCATTTACGGGGGATCACGAGCATTATATTCAGGTGGCTTCCACGGCTTGTCGATTCTTGCAAACCACCTCGCTAGCAAGAGGACAAGTCAAGAAGACCCTGGTATTTATAGCAAAAATACACACAACACATGGATGTCTTCCAGCTGGTATTGCAGCAGGTCACATTAGTTGCAATCATAATACACTGGAATGATGTTATATCAAAACTAACAAGTACAAGCTCAAATAATAAGCCAGGGTCGCCAGCAAAACGCATACACAGAGTAGTGCAAGTTAAACCGCTTACCATTTTTAACACCTGTATCTCGTTTGGGCATTGACGTGATAATTATAAAATTAAAATTATACATGCAAAATCTACATATACAAAATCTACGAAAGTGTCTGGTATTCAGAAAGGAAAATATCCGATGAAAAAAATTTGGGGAAATTATGAGTCACCTCCATTGGCAGCACAACCATCCATTTCCAGCCTACAAGCAATACAATGACATCATTCTTATCTTTCATCAATTCCTTGCACGTTTTAAATTGTGCTACCTCTGACGCAGCCAAGTGGTAATGCTGGTGAAATATAAGGAATATTTCAATACACAGTAGTTTGTATTCTACCAGCTGGGTGAGTTTTTTAGCCTTAATTTTTTGTCATAACTAGTCACTTAATTTTTTGTCATAACTAGACACTTCATCTTTTGTCATAACTAATCACAGGCGGACTTCGTTAACGTGCAGATCTTTGCTTTAAGATGTATTTAAAACAAAGTGCTCTAAAAAACAAATCAGCCTAATTTATCCCACTGCGGCCAGGTAGACAATGTTCGTCACCTAGACGTGCGGAAAAGTAAAATATTACAGACACGCCAAATTCTTTTTACGAGTCCTGTCCAACAAAATGAACATATAAATGAAAAAAAGTTAACGTACCTCATGCCATAATAGAGAGCTGCATGATTACGGTGTCCGCTCACACCACCATTATCAAAAGTTATTATCTGAAATGTTCAATATTCACGGTTAAGCTTGTTGTAAAGATCCAGGGCTGCATCGAATAGTGTATCAAAGCCACCGATTCAGCAAACCTCATTTTCCGACAAATGTGCCAAAAATTCGACAATTTTGATTTTAAATACACCATTTTGACAGTTTTTTTAATATGCCAATTTCAAGTTTGTACCTGAAGTCGTTCTTAAGTTAACTCTCTATCGCAAAAGCGATCTTATCAGCGTCATACCGCTTCTCGGTCAAAAAACGGAGCGCACTTTGTGAAGGTCCCCGAAGACCCTGGGGTGAGCTTCGTCATATCCAAACGAAGAAAATGCCGGTTCGAATCCCACGACTGACACAAGTACCATAGGGCACTTAAAAAAAAGCTACCTGGTTGGTTAATTGATGCAGTATAGGGTTAAAACAAAAACGATTCTTGTGAGAAATAAGTTTACTAAGTCAGTCACAAAACTGACGATTTCTCTTAAGCCTTAAGCTTTAAATCAAGTTGGTAATGCCCAAGTTTGGTCAGATCATATTTTTGAAAAAAAAATGTTCAGTATTAGTAAAGCTGCACTGAACACAAACTTGTAACCGAACCAAACCTTAAAAGAGCCGAATGCCGAACACTTCCGAACCAAACAAAAATATACCAAACCAATCAACTGTAAAATAGAATTTAAGACAACTATGTTCAGAAAGATTCATATTTACTAAAGTACAAGTTTCTCAACAAATGTTGTTATGTTCACATGGACTTGTGTCAGATGTGGAAATGAAGAGCGTAAAGAAATCTCCTCAGACAGCTTTTCCCGGGATTCCCGCCGACGTCCAGAGTTTGTTTGCGTTGCCGCATTGGAGTCTTTACATTTTACCTCATAACTTCTGAACGGTCAGGTCTAAGAACTGGAGATTTGGACCACGAGAAAGCTGGCGAAAAAACCTTTCAAATGGTGTATTCAAACATCAAAATCCATCAACTAGAAGCGGAAATGTGTTCGGTTTGGTATTTTTGTTTTGAAATGCTGAACACCGAACCGAATACCCCATTTGCTTGGCCATGTTTGGTTCGGTTCGGTACAGCCTTAATATTAGTATCATACTCTCAGTACTCGACCAATTTGGATAGGATCGAATTGGCAATAGTTAGTTATTGGTGCAGCCATGATCAGACCAGCTATATCCAATTTTGTTGTGCTACAGTAACCTGGTAATAGATATACGGAACTTACTGTGTCAATATCCCGTTGCAACACATACTTAAGAATAATACTTCCTACTAAGTCTTCTCTCCATTTGTTCTTTGGATTGTCAGGTAACTTTCTGTAAGGGGAAAGCAACACCGTAATGAGTCTTACTTGGGCCACACAAAAAAAGTTAGTTCTCACGCAGTTTTATCAGGCAAATACCGTAAATCGCTTAGCTGACTCCCATGGTTATTTAGATAACCATTGCTTAAGTCTATACTTCGCCAAAGTTGCAAAATAAACTTTGGTCGCGATGTCTCCCACCGTCTTCTCACTTGATGCTTTTCTCTATCAAATTTGCAGCAATTCTAACAGACATACTGCTTTTGTTTTATGATTTTGACTTTTCCGATTGCTAATATCACCGTGCCACACATTTTAAATAGTTTTCCAAAGTTCGGTTTAGTGCAAAACACAATGGCTTATTGCTTTCTGTTGACTGGATCACTTACGGCCAGGGACAGGAGCATACAACCAAAAGCTGCGTGACTCGCAGCCTGTGACTCAATGGCGTCTTTTCTGTGTTAATGGCGTCTGTTCTGTGTTGAACTGTAATAGCGTACGTGCGGACTGGGCCAGATTAAAACAAATGCAGTTCCAAGAATACAAAATTGGCAGATTTCAAGCTGTTTGTAATAATAATTTGTTCGAGTGCTACTTCTCATTTTGCAGGTAAACGAGACGCTCTTGAAACCGTTAGTGCCGTTATTATCGCCTTCCCGTTATTTTATTTAGGACCCCATTTTTTCCCCAAGTTTTCTCAATATTTTTTGTAAAGTCGTGTTGATACCCTCGTGTTTGTGGGGGATCCCCCCCCCCTTTTTTTTTCCCCACGGTACTTACATAGGCACCCAAGAGAAATCATAGCAAGGCAATTTATGGTATTCCTTTGTTTAAGTCTGACTAGGCTCCATTAAGCTCTTAATGAGGTAAGCCGAATAAACTAAAATTCCTCGTGTTTAAATCTACAACACACCGTTAAACTATATAATTTCATTTGTACTCTAAAACTTACGTGTGCTCAACCACCGTCACAAAACTGGGTTCAATTCCAAGAACGTTACAGCTCTTACGGAGTTCCTGCTTTCGTATTCGGCCATGACTATAATAGTTACCTGAAAAAAATACTTCTGTGAAAGCATTGTCAAAGTTAGGGTAATGTTACAATATCAGGCTTACAGTAGGCATTCAATAGGCATGCACATTCTCAAATTCCCTTTTAAGGCGCTTCTAATAAGTTAGTGATAAAGGTTATGTCGGGGGCACCGAATACGGACAGTACCTGAACAGAGATGGGATCAGCTTCAAATCTATAGAATCAACTTTGATACTGGCCGAATTCACAGGCGCTGATTTTTTTCCAAAATTGTGCGGGCAACAAAAATCGTGAGCAAACTTACATTTCGTCGGTTTTTATGGGCGAAATTTTAAAATTATCAGGGTGCAGTTTTTAATAGTGTAATGACAGTATCGTGAAGCAGAGAGTTTTTGTTTACTATGTACCCAGCAGGCAGTGCAAAGTCATCTACGAAAATACCGGAAACTGGTGACTAGGCCGTGGTGAGAGATTTTACAAAAGAAAATTTTAATTATAAAAGCACTACAACATAATTGGAACTATCAAGTTCACTTGAATTTTCGATGGAAAACACACTTTCACATCAAAGTCCACCTTCTTCTGAAGACAACAACAACCGAAAACAAACACAAGCACTACATCATGGAGCGTTCATATTACCTTTTGAAAAGGCCGCGCTGTTGCGGGCAGTACTGATCTCCATGTTCCATCGCTGGAGCAGTCCAGAGGTCAACTCGTGCCCCACAAGAAGGTCAATAGACGGGGCGTAAACAGGGCTGGCAATGTTCATAAGGGGCAATCTCTGGATCTGAAACGTTCTAATGGCCAGCGATTCCACGTCTCTTAGGTTGACATTGTTGGGGGTGTTAGAGCGAAGCAAAACAGTGGCATTCTTTCACCCGTTCCGTTTGTCTCTCCTGTTCACGTCATTCTGGTGTTCATGAATGTGTTCTTGTAGACACCGATGTGCTTCTCCTATGAGAGTGCAACGTAGGTCTCACAGGGCATACAGTATGTTCCGTTCGACATTTTATAATACCTTGGGAGTGGGTGCAATGAGTGTCTGCTGGCTCGAAAAAAGGGAATGAAAAATGGGATCGCCATGTCATCTGTTGGGAAAATACATCTGTGCTGTTGAGTCCTATGTCCTACACGATGGGCAACTTCATGCTCTTGAGTCATTGGCAAGGTTCAAACACAATGCTTGTGCAGCCTGCGCTGCCTTCCATCCTGACTAGCAATGGTCCATCCAGTTGTTACGATTGTGTGGTTAAGATCAGTGGTGCACGGGTCTAGCGTGTTGAAAGTGCCTCCTTTGGGACAGACACCTTCGATGTGTGAAATGACGACTTTTTAAAAAGTTTTGTTGGAGGGGGTTCTGATAAAGGTGATAAGTTTTCACCGAAAATTTAACGGACGAACAATTGTGTGTTCTCCTGTGGTGGTATATGTGTAGCTTTTCTGAGATGTCTCTTAAAAACTGCCGTAATCCCCGTTTGCCAGTTTTTTCTCTAACATTAAGTCCAGAAGGCAACATAAATAGGTGTGCATCTGTAGGCTGTTTATTTAACACTTATCGAGCCCATTTGGCTTTCCGTCCCATTTAAGTCCACTGTTAAAACGACTAACGTTGGCTGCTCGTTTTGTGTAAATGAAATACAAACCACCTTAAGCTTTTCACTTCTTGTTTACTATTATTGGTAAAACAGCTGCTGCGAATGCTGCTGTTCTACAATGTATAGTTGGACACTTTCGTCACATTCTTGCAACGCAAAATAAAAACCGCTTCGCAAAACAACAATAATGCGTGCTTATGTCGAACCCCAATTAAAATGTAGGACAAATGCTTGGAATACTGTTTTACTCTCACCTTGTTTGAAAATATTTATTGTGCTTAAACCAGCCTGTATACCATTTATTACCATATTTGACCAAGTCTATTTAATTTCATTCATTCATTGTTCCTGCAGGGGCTAACTGTAACTTTTTTCATCATATAAGGTTTTATTGTTGAACTTTGGAAATTGTATTTTTGCTGCACAACCTGTACAACTACCTGTAGGCACTGCAGTGAAATGTAAATAAAATAAAATAAAATAAATTCGAAGCTAAAAAAAATATTTGCACCATATACAGATCGCTCAATATTTTAATAAAATGACACATGAATTTAAAAAAAAAATGGGTGGGGTGGCCATAAAATACAAACGATGGGAAACAATGGCTTTCTTTACGAGGAATTAAATCACGTACGCTACTGTACGAGTTTCAAATTGGTAATAAACTTAAATCGAAGCAATAATTCAAACATAAAACAGCGATACAATACACTCACCTGAAGTCAAACATAACAAGTGGACCTCACAACCCTTTTGGACCAACTGAATTACGGTTGGCCCAAAAAACATACATTCATCGTCTGGATGGGCGATTACTAATAATACTTTGCCAATGTCATGTATCTGCTTTCTGTCCTTGTACGGCCTGACATGACTGACAAAATAATGAAATAAAACGGAGAATCCAACAACAAAAGCTGGTAAAACAACATGTAACATGCTCAAAACATGCCCTCACGAAAATGTAAACTTGATTCGCTGCCAGAAGACGTGGAGCGTTTAATAACAGTAATAACTGAATTTCGGAAATTAAATAAAAATTTTTTTTATTTAACTTTTGCTCTAGTATAGTACTTAAAATATGTGAAATTGTTACAGCAAAATTTCAAAAAAAAAAATTACATTCTAGTAGCGCAAAATTGAAATTGCCAGTCTGCAATTTTAAAGTCGTGCCATGTTTTGCTTTTAATATCACCATAGCAACAATCTAAAACTGTATGTTTATTTAAATTTTACTGTGTATAAAGCTATGTAATATTTGCTATAAAATTTAAATATTTATTACTATATTACGTTACCATACCCGAGATTCTTAGCTGTTAATTATTATAAAAATGAGCTTTTACAGCTATTTAAAATTACAGAGTTTTGCTCCCTTGAATTTTATATCATACAGTTATCTAACGCTCAGCACAGCACATAAACTACGAGAATTAAAAGTGAAGTTATTTTGTTTGCATCTAATTTGCATTAATTTACTCAGTATAAACAAGTATGTTTAGGTTAGATTAGTCGAATTTAAACTGTCGTTGTTAATTAATTATATATTTTGTTCAAATTATGAAGGTACTTCACAGGTGGTGAGATGCTGCACGTTAGCGCCGCCATTAGTTTCCATGGAAACGGAAAAGACGCGCGTTAGTTGAAGGATCTTTTTCGTGTTTGCAAACTGGAAAGAGACACGATGGACCCAGTAGATGATGGTGAAGAGACTTCAGAAAGCGGAGGAACTGAAGATCGTGGACCAATAAACGAAGCATATGATCCCGCTGGAGCTGAAGGGGGAGAATTTGAGGAAGGAGAAGAAGATATTTCGATGGGGACCGATTTTATGGATAGTGACGTTGAGAATGATGAAATTGGTGAGTTAGCGCTCGTAAAATAAAGTTTAACTTTAATGAAGGAAGAGGTAACGATATCAACGGGGTGCAAAATATACACAAGGCGAACGTATTAACCGTTCAGTGAAACACGTTTTCCCTAGTAAACTGCTCTTTTGCCCGTGAAATTCTAGCTAAGGCACGTAACCTAACATAACCTCAGTTGCAGCAACATCCAATGCTTAATTAAACTTCCAATTATTTACCACTGCTTGTGATTCTTCGTCGTTTGTAGGCACACTGGATACTATTTCCATATCCCTTAAAATTACATACTTGGTTCTGTACGCATGGACAGCTCAAAGTTCTAACTAACAAGCCCAGTCACGCGATATGGATGCAGAACAGAACCTGCCCAACATGGGGCGTGAACCACTGGATATTCTCAAGTAAATGCTTGCCATACCATAAGAACTGTGGACCACCCTCATGATCACAGCACTTTAGTTCGCCGCTGTGTCGTATGGTGGTGGTTGTAAGGCGACAATGGATTAGTGCAGTGCACAGTCAGCAGGAGGGAGGTCCCGCTGAATGCCATGAACGCGACCAGTTTGCAGCGGAACCGTATTTCCACCTTTTGATGGTAGTTTACGGTGGCTAAGGAGACAGCGTTAGTGTCCAATGTTTATTGCACATGTATATCCCTCGGCCGCATTATTTTGTCATTTTCAGCAGGCTTAACAGAAGGTGTGGCTAGCCACACATTTTATGGTCACCACCAGCTGGCTGACGGCTAATTTTTGGCTAAATCGATCGAAATGAAGCAAAGATATCAACGACGAAACTCGCTGCACAAGAAAATGACGAAATGGAAGGGGGAGGGGACATAGGGTAATGGATTTCTAGATGAATCGCAAATGAAAAAAGGAAAAAATTACGAAGAACCCCAAATTAAAAATCAGAGCAACATCACCACTCATTTTTTTTTTTTAAATAATGCTTCCACAGCAATGTGTTCTGACTATTATTACTCAACCCCTAAAAACGAAACCGAAAGTTACCATGCCTGTTAATGACCTCACAAATGCACGGCGCACATAAGTTGCTGGCAAGAGAATATGGTTTTAAAAACTATGAAAAATAAGATAGTTGAGAGCAGCTTACCGTTGGAGACAAGTTAACACTCACTTCATGACTCTCGTTTTCATTTTGATGCAATAAAACTTTAAAATTTGCGGAAAAATATTCGGTGGCTAGGCCAGGTGGAGGCTGAAATATATTCTGTGGCTGTTCGGCTGATCCTCAAAAATATGAGATGGCTAACGGAGGCGGCTGAGGGGTATATACACATGATATGGCCTTATCTAGTTAGTTGGCTCTGGTCTGGTGATAGGATAAAATGTAAGGTAGTGGCTGGCTGTATGCAGAACAGAAGAGTGCATGATAAACCCTTACATTGACCTTAAAGTTAGTGTTGGCTCACAGTTTTCATTTCAGAATCATCGGAAAAACTTCCTGCAACCTTGCACTCATTTTCACGCTTTAGAATGTTCATTATCTTGGTAATTTTCGACTGCTTCTGGCAGTCTTCTTCAATCTCTCATTAGGTCGATTCTTGCTCTGGTTACATTTTCAGTTTCACGGTTTTCATTTCAGTGTTACTGCAAGCAGTTTTCTGTTTCTTCTCTGCCCTCAACCCCTATGGCAGAACCAGCACGATGGGCGATGCTACTTTTTAGAATAGCTGGCTATGTTGCGAATCGATTAACCATCCTTTGTTTCCATCTTTTGAGTGTTATTTTGCAAAATTCGCCGATTTTGATGTTTAAATACGCACACCATTTGCATTGTTTACTGTAGAGCTTTTGAATGGCTGCTTTCAAAATGATAGTATGGGTCGTGGGTGCGGGTTTAAGGAAACGATGGAATGCGCAACGAAATTTCTTTTAACGACATAAACAGGTCACGTGCATCGTAATTATTGATTGAAAATTTGGTACATTCTCTTGCACCTGGGTGCAAGCTGTTACAGTTAATGATATCATTGTCACCAGATGATGCCACACTAGAATAGAATCTACTGCGGTGCCATCTGGTTACAGTGATATCGTTAACTGTTACAGCTTGCACCCTGGTGCACGAGGAAGTAACAAATTTTGACTCCGTAATTAAGAGGCAAGTGGTATGTTTGTGTCGTTAAAAGAGATTTCGTTGTGCATTCCTTCGTTTCCTGTAAGCTAGTACTAGATGGCGCTAAATGCTGTCGAATTTCATTTGGTGGCAACCCGACTTAAGTCAAACGAAAAAAAAAAAAAAGCAGTGGAAAAGAATTTAGAGATGGACCCGGATTCCATCTCCAACAAATGGTAAAAAGCATCCATACATTCATGATGAAATAATTCTTGCATTTATTCTTGATGAACACAGCATGAGAAACGTTACAAAACTCGTGAAAACTGGGCTTCTGTTCCTGCATTCCGGCAATGCCTAATGAGATCAGGCAAGTGGAGGGATTCAGTGTCAGGGCGAGTGGCTCTGGGTAGGCCACCCTGACAAAGACAAGTTAGTGCAAGAAATTGAACGTGCGTTGCTTCATCAGATCATAAACCTCCAAATTTGTTTTTTTTTACCTGGTGAGGAGCCAGGGGAGTCTGGAAATTTGCAATGACTGAAAGAAGGGCCGTGTCTGCATGGAATTTTAAACTCTAATTCAAGAAACCTTTTGGCGAGCTCTCAAAAATTGAAAATTTTAATTTTACATAGGGAAGCATTCCTCCCTTGTACCTACCCCCTGCCGCCCGCAGATAGACACCCTCCTTTGCAACCCGTAGATAGTTTTTCGTTTGTAAATAGTTGGATGTAGACTGGTATTCTGCTTCCAGTAGCGGAGTCAGGATATTTGCTGAAGGGAGCGAAAACATAAAAAGCAGTGGGGGGGGGGGGGAGGCGGTATGTACTCCCACCGTTAACAGAAACGGGAACACTTACTTATCTTGGCTGCTAAGGGGAAAGAGGGACAGTTAACCCTCCAGCCCCTACCCTGGCTCCACCACTATCAACTAGCCGATGTTAAAGCAAAGACAGCTTTGGGGAGACGTTCTAGGTCTTTGTACTTAACAAAAAAATTTATCACTGCAGGTGCCACTGAAGGGCCCAAGTCTGCAACTATTGACACATCATTGCCGACACTTACGTCCATGCCGTCAATTGCACCTCCAACACCAACGCTGCAGAAACCAGTTATACGTATAATTCCCGGCCCTAAGTACGAAGACATTCCTCCGCGTTATCCAGCTGACGAAATGGAACCCGAGGTCCGGCTGCTACAACTGGAACAGGATAAATTCTTACATTTGATAGCTCGAGATGTTGTGAAGCCTTCGACCACCCTGGTCCCGGATATTCCATCGACACCTCATGAAATGGTTCACCAAGCTATGGTAAAAAAAAAAAAAAAAACCCCCGGGGGCGGGGGGGGGGGGGGAAATAGATAACATCTTGATTGTTTTTTCTTTACACCCTTATGCACTTCCTTGTCCCAGAAGATAGAAAGCGGAACCATTCAAGGATCAATGACGATGCATTGCTGTCTTCCTGTTAAAAAGTCGCCAATCCACTGAATGGTTTTGTCGCTAATGTATTTTTTGGCTACCTTATCGATCAGTAGGTCATGTGGAATAGTATCAAAAGCCTTGACCAGGTCGAAGTAGGCTGCTGCAACAGGGAGATGCTCGTCCACCTATTCCGTGACTCGGTCAAGGAAGTGCATGAGGTTCTGTACAGTAGAAAAACCTGGCAACCCACCACACTGGCTAAGGTGAAGTAACTTCTTAGTAAGCAGGTGATCTAGTATATGCTTGCAAAGGATTTCTTCCAATCCTTTGCACAGGATACTGGTCAGGCTGATTGGGCGGTAGTTTGCAGGGTTGCTTCTGGATCCGGATTTGTGTATAGGAGTGATAGACCTGTTAAGGAGTTAAGGCCTGTTTCCAACCAGATGGTAGTTCGCCTTCACTGATGGACTTCTGAAAAATGAACAGAACAGACATTTTGATGATGTCTTCGTAAGGTTTAGGGAGGGAAGCCCATCTCGCCCTGGCGTTGAATGAATCTTTAGTTGTTGATGTCATTAGATTGGGCAAGTCGTCTGGCGGTGTTGAAAGGGTAAAGGGAATTGCGTTTGTGGTGTAGACGGATGCGAAATAAGAATTCATCAGCTCGGCTTTAAGTTTGGGGTCACTGACCATTTTGGTGGGTCCTTGTAAATCCCCTACAGGGCACAATTGTTTCTTGGATCGATTTAAGAAGGACCAGAAATGTTTGGGGCTGTGTTTAGCAGCATCTGCAATTTTTCTTTGGGAAGAATTGCCCTGGCTGACCTTAAGGTCTTTGTAGTTTGGTTACGGGCTAAGTTGTAGTTGTCATGGTCGTCCACATTGCCAGAGCGCTTGAAGCGGTCCCGAAGAGTGCGCTTGTTGTTGATAGCAGTCTTGATATCTTTGTTTACCCATGGGTGGGTTTGCGATTTTTTCCCTTTAAGGTTGACAGCTGGGGTGTTTTGCTCAACAGTGGATTTAACCGTAGTGTGGAAGAATGTCCAGGACTCTTCCACATCCAGTCCTTTCATTTTGGTGTTAAGGTTGGCTTGTAGTAGATCATGGCGCATTCTTGCAAAGTTACCTTTTTGTAGTTTAGCTTGGATGGTGCAGTTGGGCGCTTGGTGGGGGTTGACTGCATAAAAATGTTGACCCAGCTATGGTCGCTGTGACCCAGAAAATCACTAACAGTGACATGGTGTGTGGGGTTGTCAGTTTCTGTAATCGGGGCGAGATCAAGCAGTCTTGAGTTTGATTACCTGTATATCGGGTGGGTTCTGGGACAAGTTGAGCTAAGTTACAACTGGTGAAAAAATCAAGAAGTGCTTGCTCCATGGATGAGTTGGAGGTACCGTTCCCATTTTCCCATTTAGTCCAAGGCAAATCGAAGTCCCCAACAATCACAATGTCGGTGGAAGTAGTGTCAGTCAAAGCCTTTAAGGCTTCAATGAGATTCTGTTGTTCAGGTCAGTGCTGCTAGGGGAACAGTAAGTACAGACTAGAAGGACTTTCTTTTGCCAATCTGCAGGTTAGTATTTCATCGACTGGAGAATTTAATTTCTTAACCGTAGCTTCCACATCGTTGCTAACATAAGCAATAATGCCTCGTGGTTGCTCGTCGAGCTGGAAGTGGATAGAAGTGTAGTTAGAGAAGGAGAGACCTGCAATATCGGAATGATTGTTTGTGCATTTACACTTAGCTTTAGTGACCAAACCGCAGTTGGGTGTGTGCTGTGGATAACTGATTCAAGTTCTGGGATTTGTTGCAGATGGAATCTGCATTAGTGTACATAATGAGGAGTTTGTACGAAGACGATAGTAGGTGACAAGGGTTGCCAAGAGGTAGCCATTGCTAGTTACTAGGGGATCCAGGGCGACTTGCAAGTGACGTTATTGTCTTGTTCATGGTTGTTGGGATGGGGCTATCAGGAAGGGCCGGATGGGTAGGTTCAAGAAGAGTGCGATGAGTGAGTGAAGGGAGGGACCTGGGTGGCTGAAAGGGATAATGGAGTATTAGACGTGGGGAACTTGGAAGGGAGCTGGGATGTAGATGTTGGTTGCAGCATGGGGGGGGGGGGGGGGTGTCTCAGACTCTGGGTTGATTGGGGGTGAGGGTGGTTCATGATGAGGTACATTGTGGAATGGTGAGAGGGATCTGTGATTGGGGAGACGGGGCTAGTTAGAGGTTTTCACAGCGGGCTCAGATAACTTTGCTGGTGGTGGAGGAGCTGGCCTTGGCTGCTTCATATTCAATGAAGAAACGAAGTGTTTTATTTCTTAAGAGTACTTCCACACTTGGCAATTAGTGTTCCACTGGGCCAGAGGGAAGCAGACAAAATCTTTTTCACGTTTTCGTGGTCAATTTCCATACAAAACGAAGCGTAGTATGGGAACTTAGTTATAATTTTGTAGATGTTGGCATTGATATTAGCGGTTTTGAAAAGGTGGTCTGCAATTTCTTTGGGCATTGTCGTAGTTTGGCCCCGTGTGAGAAACACTTTTGTCTAATAGTTGTGCGGTCTGCCACTCTCAGGTTACTTACAATATTTTGACCATTGTAAAACGTTGCTGGTTCTTTATATGGCGCTGTTCCTTATACACAGGTTCTTTATTATATAGAGGCTTTTCACCATATGACCAACCAAATTATTAAAAACTGTTCCTTATTGTGAGGTTCGTTATATCGAGAGTCTGTGGTATTAAAAATGAAACATTTAATTGAAAAACGAACCATCCTACTTTAAATGTTTGAAAAATTCCAAGAGACAAATTCACACTCAAATTCAAAATAAACAAATCCTACCGAATTTGCGAATTGTCGACAGGCTTCTTGACTAAAGATGATACAAATATATCATCCCTGGCAATCCAGCATGAAATATCCCGTGGTTCAGTGCTTATGAACCTACAAGGCCCCTCAAACCCTGCAGTCCAGCATCTCATCAGCTGAGAACAGAGCGAGCACCTTAACAAAGAAGTGTGCATGGCGAGTTGTAGCGAGTGCCACCAGGTAAATACGGGGGGCTGTCTACGTGCTAGTCGCGTCATAGTCGTCTGCTATTTCCACAACGATCGATGCATGTCGAACATTATAAATAATGTAATCTTGTAAAATGTTTCTTGTGATGGCCTGAAGAATACAGGCGTACTATGTTTTTACCATCTTTAGTCAAGGAGCCTGTCGGAAATTCGCAACTTCAGTAGGATTTGTTTATTTTGAATTTGAGCGTGAATTTGTCTTTTGAAAACATTTAATTTAAAATTCCATATTTTTATCTACTTTGTACCAAAAAATACTCATTTTTTAAAACATTCCTTAGGTCCTATTTTTTTCTCACTAAAACCAGCTAAGACTCATCGAAGTGTGTGTGTGTAGACGTGGTGGGGGCCTAAACATTCTTGTCAGTACGCCCCTGCCCACACCAGTGCTTAAATCGTGGTGAATGCAATGCACTCTGTCGTTAGATTTTAAGTATAATTTTAAAGTTATAACAGTTGGTGGTTAAACAAGTTACGAAATATGGAAAATGCAACTTTTTTTTTGCAGGATGTCGTCTGGAAAATCGGTTTGAATCCTCACATCCCGATAATTTTCATCCGTGATTCTGTTGATGCAAGAAGTGTGTTTTACAACGTTGGCTATGCCGCCATATTGTTTGATTTTCACCAGAATGCTCAGAAAATCATGCAAGGACACGTAAGTTGCCACCTTCATTTTATAAGTTTGCAGTTTGCTCAGGATAACAATTGTATAAATACTGACTATATAATTGGCCACAAATTCCAGAGTAACAAATTGACGTACATCGGTGCTAGTGAAAATAGAAAATGGCTTATATCTGCTGATTTTGGAAAAGATAGCACGTTGAATGTCTGGGACATGAAAAGTGGGTAAGTTGCATTAAATGAACAAATTTACATGAGAGCAGATGTAAGTTGCACAAATCAACAAATTTACATAGGAAAATAGGAAGTTGCACAACGCCCCTTTCATAAGGAGCAGGACTGCCCGCCCGTGCACACATTTAAGTGCGCATACAGTTCAGAAGAGATGCCTGTCAACAAGTTTCTGCCCACATATTAAAACGTTTGACGCACTGTAAATTGCAGGCAAAAATCTGCTTTCTCTTGAATGTACAAAACGTGCAAGTCACGGTAGTGCATTCACAGGCCCGCAGCAAAGTTTCAAGATCGATGGGTGCTTTCCAGGCCTGTTCCACCGGGCCTTTCCACCTGCATTGTGTGAAATCCTGTATACTGCCTAGGCATGCACCGAATACTTAACCTGTCGAAGAAGGAATACCGAATATACAACCGAATACTCAACTTGCGAATGCCGAATTCATATACAACTGAATAGTTAAACTGTCAAATACAGAATATTCGGCCTTTGCCGGATAATGGCCAAATATGTTGATTCTTGACTGAATGCTGTGCCGTATACCACTAAATTAAACGTGGGATATCATTAAACTGTGTGGCCTTACTGATTAAGGGTAAACGCATTAGTTGACCAGGTTTCCTGACGATAAAACATGATGAAGTGCAGGTCAAAGGTACACAATGCACATTTCGAGTCATGCTAGCAAATTTCCAACAAGCACTCTTAGTCTCTTGGGTGGTAAAAAACTGGAACTTCGCTTGACTTCATCAGGCTGGAATTAATGGAGTTTTTTTAAGGTTGGGCTACATCACAATCGTCACGTAAGTTCAAATTTTCAAAACAAATCCCAGGTGCGGTCTATGTGCGGCCTGCTGTATCAGTTGTTTTCTTCCTAGCGTGTCTCGTGTAGGAGGTTCTGGCAATCCAAAACTCTCCTAACTTATCCTGCCTTGGGTCATACAAGGTTTGATATGAGAATAGAGTGATATCGGAGTTATTTTTTCTCACATGCTTGGAACTATGGCATTAGTTAGTTGACATTCCACTAGATATCACCACAAGTAAACCTATTTAACTCTTATTGTCTCTATATAGAGTATTTTTGTCCAAGGCAAAAGCACTAGAGTAAGAGATGTAAAAGTATTATGTTGACCTTTTCGTTTCAGGGTGAAACCTTTTTTCGTTTCAGGGTTCCGTTACGGACCTTTTTTGATATCTGCCCTCCAGACGGTGTTTGCACAGCAGATATGAGTCACGATGCCAAGTTCTTGGGCATCATTAGTGCTGGACCTGTTCAGGTAAATTTGCATAGTTATTATTTCTTTATTTAAGTTTAGCGTTAACCGGTGTACCACACTGGCCCAAATATACGGCAGCTCGAGTATATGACAAATTGCAGTTCTGTGCTAGAGAATAAAAATAAATAGGCGTAATTTTTAAACGTGGTTTCTACAGAAGGTTGCATTTGTTCCGCTATTATCAGAACTAGTTGACTTACTAGTACCAATACAAGGTGTTCATGAAATACTACCTTATTTACAAGTGTCTACAAAAAATAACAAAGCAGCCATAATATGTTTTGAACAACCGTAATGTGGAAAGAACACGAAATCGGCAAGTTTTCGGGTTCACAGCAAGATGTCTCGAGTAATGTGAAAATACATCGGTGGATGGGCATGAAGCCATTAGTGACGAAGAAGGACGTCAAGAAAGGCTTCAGTGGAAGTTGTTGGTAAGCAACTAGGCATGGTGAACCATTATCTGCCACCAGCCTTTTGCATGGAACGCCCGTCGATCACTCCACATGCTAATCCTCCAATGGTAACTTCTGCTGACTTGGATGTGGTATGGCTCCAGAAGCTGAGGATTTTGTTGCAGTCCCAAGTACTTCATAGGGTCATGTTGAATTTAGGAAATTTGTTACGGAGGGGAGGTAAACCTGTATTCTGGGCACACCATTGCTACCACGTAATATATTACGGGTAGATTTCTTCATTCGTTGCACTGGATTTGCTGCCCCTTACATCAAGAAATTCCGGACTGCCAGAAGAAAAGATTATGGAAAGTGATTCTAATCATGTCAACCATCTCATGTGTGAGTCCCAATATGACATGTGGAGGAGGACGAACAACTGGTGCGTCTTTTCTTAGGACCGTTTGAAGGCCTTCTTCGCTTATGGCAAGATCCTGGACTTCGCCAAGGGACTCTTCGCCCAGCTGATTCTCACCTTCGCGTGCAAGTACACCACCTGTCGACCCCGTCATTCTTACAAGTCCGTCGCCATCACCTCCACCACCTATGGCATCGGTCTCATCCCAATGTCTTCGCTGCCGCTCTTGCCTTCGGCCTAGCCCAACCCATGTAGCCAACCTTCCCAGTCTAACCTCGGCCACAACAAAAAGGCGAAGATGAAAAAAGACCAAGTCTCGCATGTCGAATTTTGGTTTTCTTCAGCTGATGTGTCCCTCGACATATCTTCACACTCATCCTGGCACTGTCACGAGACTGCTCTGGCCTCTCATCATGACTCGCCACTCTCTGCCATCAAGTCAAAAACCTCATGGACTAAGCCATCTGGGTTTTTCACTACAGATTTCGGCTAAACCCACTGGCTTTTCCTCATAACAACTCAACACGCAAGAAATGGATATACTCAGCTTCAACAGTCTTCTCCAGGAATCGTCATCATTCCTCACCGGCTGGACCATCCAAACGTCACAGCTCTCCCACCTCAGCCACAGCGTCATCCAATACGGACCCCGTCTTACGCCGACCGACGACGCGTCGTCTTCTCTCGTTCCGTCCACGGGCTGCTCCCTTATCTAAACCACCGTCCCGATCTTCCATCCCCAACTTCTCACCGGCTTCTGTCGGCACACACATCAGTGTCTCGACACTTCCAAGCTGCCACATCCACACTTCCCCGCCGTTTCAACAAAAAATTCGCAGGTAGTGAATTTTTCCGAACGGCAACTAGAAACAGTATTTTGCCAGCCCTCAGGTCGACCGACTGAAAATTGTTTCTATCGGCTGGAGGAAATATACATTACCTGTACCCTCCCTACCTACCCTCTGGAGTCACCACCATGACTTATTCAGAGGGAAAATGATGACGGGCCGCCTCGCCTGGACACTTTTATAGCGGGGTTGTGCACGCGCATGCGCAGACCGGCTTAAACAACTGGTCGGGTTATACAACTGGCCGGCTCTAAGCAACTTTGAAACCTCCAGGGAAGAAAAGCATCCTTGAAAAAAAACGCAAAAATTCACAGGTGATGTATGTTTCCTCCAGGCAATAACACCAATTTCTGCCGGCCAACCCGAGGCCCGGCAAAATACCGTTTTCCGCTGTAGGGATGCTTACTTGGAATCTGCATTTCATGTAGGGAAAGATTTTGTTGGGAAGTTGGGTCTATTATTGATTCATGGTTAGAAAATTACTGGAATACGCTCTGGAGTTGAGGATGAAGGTGTTGGTATGGGTAAGGAAGTTTCTTGGCCGAAGGGAGTATGCGATTTCAATAGATTTAGAAGATGTGTACCTTTACGTTCTGCTACATCCATCAGTTTTCCACTTTTTGCAGTTTATCACAGGTAGATTGACCGAACACTTATAGGTACTCCCATTCGGTTAATGCACAACATCACACATAATCGCCTCAATGCTGTATCTAGTTTAGGATTAGGGGCATGCAAAAAAATTATCCAATTTGCAACATCAGTGTTTCCACACAATGTAGCTGTACTTGGCTGAGAAAAAAAATTGTGTGTAGTCATGCTTGTCAAAGTAATTATCATGCTGTAGCAAGTTACCCGCAGGATAGGGTTTAGAGTTTGAGTTGAAGTTTTTGTGATTTGCTGATAACTCCGTGCTTTATCCTATGTTATGGATACAATGCTGCAAAAGGTTTCTAGATAGTATGGTTACCGAGATATTGCTATTTGCGTAGCAATATTTGTTTTCAAGGAATGCTAAACCTTAACTTTTCCAATTTTTTAATGTTAGCCAAGACCCTAACAGCCTTTTAAAGATTATAAAATCCTGCTTGCCTTGATAGTTACGCCGCAATGAATAAAAATAACTGCGTCGATTAAGTCATCTATCCCAACAAGAAGCAGTGAGAGCTAGTGCGATGCAGGTTTACGATATCATCTTAAAAGGCAGCGGAAAGCGGTCATACACTATACTGCTCGAGTACGGGGAGACACTTGTTTTGTTTCTGGCGCTTGCGCTGGTCACGCAGGCAGCTGTGGAATGTGGTAAGAAAGATGACGTCGCTCCGCGTGATTCAAAACGGGATTTTTTCCAGCATTGTGAGCAAAGCATGCGTCATCTGCTTAAGGCAGGCGTTTTAAAAATTTGTACAGCTTAAGCACTAACCATGTTGACGTCGGATGTCTCTTAACATTAATTCCAGTCCCTAAACTAATGATAAAACAAATCGTAATGGAGGTTTAGTAGCATATTCCTTTGTCGTGGTCTCGGCAAGCAGAGCAAAATCACCAATCATCCAATTTTTCTCCCCACGTGGTGACCAACGTGTGACAGTTGGAAGAGAAGGAACGCTACAATTGACCATTTGTGACCACCATATGGGATTAGATAAGGGGTATCATAGTTGTAGACGAAAGTCGTCATCAACACTGCTTGCCTAACTACGTATTAATTTCTATTCCTTTCAGATGTTGTCAATTTGGGAATGGACGGTTGAACCAGAAAGTGGAGTGGATATTCCACTGGCACTCACAAAGATTGATCCTAAATACGGAATCCAAGTTAGTGAAAAAGCCTACTGTAATAGCAATACATGTTTGGAAACTGAAATTATGGCTGACGTGCCGTTGAGCCAAATGATTTTAATTTTCCAATCCTAATCTTGGAAACTTGAAAACGTGGAAATTGTACCATGGTTTATGGCTACGTGTGCAACTGTCATTATTTTCTGTGCCGTATCAGAACTGTAGTGTGTCGGGATTGAGGGACCAAGTTTCCACACTAGTCTTAGTTTACAAGGAAACATCCCATTCCAAGCCTTTACCAATTTCACGGTTTATTATTATCATTCAGCTCATCCCTATGGTTAACTCTTTAGGCAGCAAACTACTCATTTAGCTGCAGCCATGGCATCCCTTCCGCTGTGTAACATGGCGATTTGGAAACACTATGACATGCATTGGGAAGCGATGTGGGGGTTTGAAGCGGCAGTTGGAGAAATTACCATTGCTGTATAACAGCAGAAGGGTAATTATATTGTAGACTGCTTATATCATATCAAAAGCCAAAACTGGTAAAAGGGACCACCAAGTCCTGAATGGTTCGACTCTTCAAAGGAGTGGTATCAACACACCAAAACATTCGCTAAGTTAATCGCACCGACTAATAGTTTGAAAGTTAAATGAAAACTACAACATTGCTTTCGGTAGCAATGTTCGAAGTTTTCATTTAATGTCCAAAGTATTCTTCGGTGCGATTAACTTGGCAAATGTTTTACTTGGTGGTGTTAGTGTTAAATATTTTTCCAAGATGTCATTTTATTGCCACTGTTATCGCCGGTTACCAGTAGTTCACATGTCTCAGATTACCAAATTTGCAACGATAAGACTTTTATGCTGGAGGAAATCGGTAAACTAAATTAGCACGGGTGTAGAACATCTCTTAGCTATTACCAAGAATGTATTACGAAGAACATATACACCTATTGTTCTTACAAAGTTTTCAGAAGCACGTAAGCATCCGTTTGCCCACCGTTCTCGTTAATTTGAGAATCTTACAGGCAACCGATTAGAACTAATTAGCAGTAGTAGCCACAAGTTTAACGGCAAATCTGTTCTTAAATATGAGCCACGACCTTAAGGGGAAAAAAATAAGCCTCCATAAGGTAATTTCCAAGACTTTTCCATAGTGTAATTTTTTGTTTTTCATTGTGTAACAGTTGCATGGTTTTCATTGGCACGTGGTGAAAATGGGACTGATTGTTGTACATTTTTCAAGATACCCTCACTTCTCTTCGAAGAGCATAAAAATTCAAACATTAGTGTCGAATAGCAATCATTACTGTTTTAACCGTGTGATGACGATACTCCTAAAACATTCGACATACGGAACTTAACATGTAACTGTACTGATTTCACTGGAGTATGTAATGCGGAGTCAGGTTAAAATAAAACGTAGTCTAAAATAAAACTTAGTTGGAGCAACCAAACTTATTTAACTAACATCGTGCATTTTTAGAACTTGATTCCTTTTTTTTGTCTTTTGTGGCGGTGTTGTGATCACTGAAGAAAATACTCCAGTTCAGCAAAGAAGACAATCATTACCTGATGAGTTGTAGTCACACTTATGCTATTTTCTATACGTGGGTAAGTAACAATTACAATGCTTCTTATCTTTTGAGAAGTCATATACATATGTTACTATGCGTAGAACTGTGTACACTTTTTCCGTTACTGTTGGAATGCATGTAAAGTGGAAGTTTATTTTATGGGCGAAAAGGTGACCTCACCAGGTGGCTTTTATTTTATTTTCATGTTTGCTTATTTACGAAGGTTAATTGTAATGAACTCACATTTTAAAACTGAACCGAACAAACCTTAAACAAGCCGAACACTTCCGAACCGAACAAAAATGTACCAATCCAATCAACCTGTAAAATAAAATGTAACACAACTTGGTTCACAAAGATTCATATTTACCAAAGTATAAGTTTCTCAACAAATTCTGTGACGTTTACATGGACTTGTAAGTGAACAGATGTGGAAACCTAAGTTGCAGCATAAAGAAATCTGTCGTTACATTTTCCCTCGTAACTTCTGAACAGTTATAGCTAGGAACTTGTGGTTTGAATGCTGTCGAAAAAAACTTCAAAATGGTGTATTCAAACATCAAAATCCGTTAACTAGAAGTGGGAATATGTTCTGTTTGGTATTTTTCTTTTGAAACACCGAACCGACTACTCTCTGTTGGTCCATATTCGGTTTGTTTTGGTTCGGTACAGCCTTAACGGAGTGTTGGTGTTGGTAGGTTTTTCTTACGCGTTACTATGCTCGGTTTTATTGCATTCAGTCACACTAATCAATAAACTGCTCATTAACCGAACTGCAGCAAGCAAATACAGGATGCAACATAAAACCGTCGAACTTAAGTAGAGATGGGCAAGCTAATACCAGAGGCAACGTGAACTGCCAAATTTGAATTGCAAGCAAGTGATGGGGATGAGGTAGCACGTGAAGGAAAGCCAGATAAAAACAGTTGACTCTTGTTTATGTCGACCAGTATTAGGACTATCGAAAATTCGAGAAGAAAGACTGTTTCTTCCTGGAACCTTGAAAATTGTGCGTGTTGTGTAAGTTTGTTGATAATGATGAAGAGCATTCGAAGTAAACCTCACGATGTTTTTACTCACACTTGT
>JAHWFP010230687.1:451-13155 GCA_023313725.1 Lithobius niger
ATTTCATCTTTTAAAATTTTGTTTTCGCTATACGCAAAGTATTACCTATAATTCTAGCTGACTTTGACCAATTGGAGTCAGGTCAGGTGAACCGAGCCTTTTTTACCCGTCCTTTCGTTCCATGTTCTTTCCGCTCACAGTCAACAGTCAAGTCAAATGCTTCAATTGATCAAAATAAGTAACGAATTGGGGACGATTCAAATCAACATCTTCAGTAAACTTATCAATGCAAGGTAAGTAACTATTCGACATCACAAGGGAAAAATATAATATTTTTAGTACCCAGAAAGCTAAGTTGATTACTTTCTCAACCGTGGACGAGTTCAATGCTTTCATTTTTCTTTTAAATTCAAGATAATCGTGGGATACGGCGTGGCATCCTGTTGGTTCAAGCCGACGACTGTAATCGATTCGGCTGTGTTTGCTCACTGACTGCCCAGTTTGATCTGGCTAGCTTATTACACAAATAGCCAGTGCTGTGGTTCACTTTTAAGCTAAATTTCGTCACCCACTGCTGTTAAAAACAGTCTAACTTAGTATAAAGCAGCGTCATGTGACGTCATTTTGGCTACGAGATACAATTTGGTGGGCATACCTACAAGGTGCACTAGATTAAAATGTAAAGGAAAAAAACGGCACTTCTAGTCAAGACAGTGCTTTGATAGCGGATTTCTTAGGCTTAAAAGAACGTTGTTTTCTCCAACAACAAAAATCATGCGTTATAGGTTAAGAAATTCAGTCTAATAGCATTGGCTTCAGTAAGACGACCTTCCTTTTCCCCCCACCAGTGCACCTTGCAGCTAACCCAGTTACTGGCTCCACCATAGAGTTATACACAATAATACTACGTCATGTCACTGTCCTATTTCAAGAAGCACCCCCTGCATGATTTTGGTTAGGCTTCCCGGTGCACACCTTTTGGACAGTAAACACGCGATCTGTATGTTCGTTTTCTTGGAGAATTCTGTCTTTTTCACATTAGTGACCTCAGAAGGCCAGTCTTTCGTGCAGACTGTTGGCTTCGCTGACCCCTTGTCTTGCGATTTATTGTTTCCTTACGTGAGGTCATTTTTACCTTATCCATTGTGGAGCATTACAGTGGTTGCCCCCCCCCCCCCACTTCCCCCCAATCCCGACCCGCCACTGCCATGGTTATTGGACAGGGCATCAGCTTCGAATTGTAAGGTGGTATTTTAACTATGATGTTTGGTCTACTGAGGCAGGTTTTAAAACTTTCTAGGTCTGAAAGTTGTTGTGTCTCCATCGTCTTATGAGTGAAAACATACCAGTATTTTTCTATACGCAATAATCACAATCCTCTGGGGCCCCCCCCCCCCCAAGAAAAAAGCGTAAGGGTTTTGTAAGCTAACATGAAGGAATACAGGAACGATGTATTAACGTCTTCAATTAATAATAAGCGACAATTGTCTTCCTCTTTCCTTTCTTTTTGGAAATAATTTTGAGTAACCGCGGCTCTTGTCAACGAGCAGCTGGCGACGATGTTTGGGGCGTGGGCGGGTTTGTCTCGGGACTTCCCCTCTCCCCCTCCCCATTCTTTGGCGTGCTCAGAAACGTGATCGTAAACAATCATGTCACTGGCACGAATCCAAAAATTGGATCGCAATTTGGCAACTTGAGCCTTTTCGTGTAATTACTCGGGTAAAAAAGCCCTCCCCCCTCCCACTACTCCATCCCCCCAATCTTTATGCTTCGCTCATCACACGGTGTGAATTTCCCATCCAAATTAAAATCCTGGGCCCCATTAAAGTTTTCAGCTAATTTGGAAAGTCCTATAGCTTACGTACTTTTTCTGAAAACCTTGAAAATCTTGATTCCCCGCAGCCATATTTACCACTGCAGGCTTATTTCTGCGTCTAATCTACGTCGCCATTACCAAATTGCCAAGGAGTTTATATTGCGCCGTTCCGATGTTGAAAAACTATTTGTTGGAGGGAATTTGGGGGAGGTTGGGGGGTGCGCAATGCGAACATTTGTCTGTTTTCTGTTTGCAGCATGTTCTAAATTACAAGTACGCGGTGCATTCATGGAGGATTCCAGCAAACTGAAGCTGATTTTAGAAATACGCAAAAAGAAAGAAGAAAAACAAAAGAAGAAAAAAACGTTGATATAAACCGTACCACGTCAATTTGGCAGATGGGTTTGCTGAAATGGAAAGGCTTTGTGGAAAAGTAAATAAGGATGCAAACCTATTTACGTTGCTTTTTGGACTTAAATGTCAGACTCCCTGAGCGGGGAATCCAAAGGCCGGAGTCGTATCGCTCAGCCATATTGACTGTAACCACTAAGTATGGCTGAGCGGTAGGACTCCAGCCTTTGGTTTCCAAGGTCGTGGGTTCGATTCCCCGCTCAGGCAGTCTAACATTTAAGTCCAAAAGGCAACGTTAATAGGTTTGCATTAGTATGTATTTATTCCTTATCGAGCCCATTTGGCCTTCTGTCCGGTTTGTGGAAAAGGAATGGTTTGCTAACGAAGCAGAGCGTCAGCATAAAGACTGGCTATGTCAGATTCTAGATACGCTAATCTGAAAAAGAAAAGCCCCCCCCCCCCCTCCGAGTGGGGCTTGAACCCAGGAAATACCGCATTATAGCTGGGTGCTCTACCTCTTGCGCAATAGGGGTTGAGTTCTCGGTTGGTAAACAGGATGTTTCGTGTTCAGGTTCCAGTCTGAGAGGTTGTGGCAGGGGAAATTGACATCTGCCACTAGCCAGCTGGCGGTTAAATCAGTCACTTGGCGACTAAACAGTTAGCACCAGTCGCTACTTCGGCCACTACAATTATCATAAGCATGAATGGTAAAAGAGACTCCCACTTTTGATAGCGACCCCCAAAACATACACTTATTCTTTATTTGTATTCTCTTTGTATTATACCGTTTGCACAAGGCAGCATAGGCCAGTTAATTTAACATTGTCAAAATCTTCTTTGATCAAAGTAGTGCTGAGAGGCTTTAACTTTTTGGCACATACGAGAACTGGAGTAAAGTCGGGAAGCAAAACACGCAATTTCTACTCCGCTGCTCGAGAACAAAAGGCCTTTCTCGTTTAGTTCATTTAACCGCTTTTTTTGCGAATTGACATATACTTGGTCTTTAAGCAGCACAAAAGGGATATTTTTCTCACATATTTATTAGGTAAATACCAACACTGAATAATTTTTAACGTACGTTTTCCGCAAAAGTAAAAACGGACACTAGTTTGACAACTGGCCACATGGGGTCAAGACCTGGTACGAGTGGGCAGAATTGTGTTGGCGACTCCTCCTTCATCTGCTCCTGGGAGAACTCATGAGGCCTAAAAAAAAGTTTTGGTTCCTGTAACAACGCGAAAAAAAATAGGGTCGGTAGGTCGGAATATATTTTTTCTTTTCTTGTATTGCACCGAATTTGTGCATAAACCCACAGCAGTTCCATCAATGTTAAGGCCTAAAAAATACAAATTATTACCACATAGGGCTTTACGTAAAAAAAATATATATATATAAAAAAAAAGCATTCTGGACTCTCAATTTTTCTGCGATCCAGCTTTTTTCCCTTTGCGCTTTAATGCGGACGAATATGAACGAGTTTAGGGCCGCTGAAATCTGAAAAAAAAAAGTTAGGCACGGTCGGGCTACAGGAACCAAAGATTTTTTGTTTTTTTTAGGCCTGAGCGTGATCACTCTGACAACGCTTTTATTTATTCCGTATAGGTATAAACCAAAAACACAAAACAGGACTCGACATGATATCAGTTACAAACCTTTAATCAAAGTTTGGTGGAAGATTTCCCGTTTCAGTCATGATTTTTAGTCTATATTCATGACCTTCACATTCTCTTGTGTCATAAAAAAAATGTGGTCGACACCATCGTCTTGTCTGACGTCGTTAGTGTGAAATTTTGAAGGTACAGAGAGTGTGTGTGCCCCTGAATATTTTATTATCGATTTTAAATTTTCGGGTTTTCATTTGTTATTCTCTTTCGTCCGGATCCCATCACGCACAAAAAATAAAATTGCACACCTCAGCAAATTGTCTTTCTTTGAGAGCAATCTTTGGGCTGCACAGCAGCAAGATGAGTTTTTAAAGTTGAAGGTTCACCGACAGAATTCTACCATGATACCTTCTGTCATTCATTGTAAACCTTTTACGATTCCCAACAAAATACTGAGACGAATATCTCAGTTTTTCCAATAATAGTTTTCTAGAGTAGCTGAATTGTATTAAACCCGGTATTAAACCCAGTAAGTGTTTTTTTCTCTTTTTTTTTTTTCAATTTGGGGGGGGGGGGGGGGCGTAGTAATAACAGATGGTATTTCGGAGATTAAGTCTTTCAACATTGATCTACGACTGAACCAGATACTTAGTTTAGAGAGGGATACCTCTAAAGCCGTGTCAGACGGCAAGATGTTTTACTCCAGATACGGCTGTCCTTTGGGCAGAAGCGATTCTCCCCCCCACATTTTGCCATGTCTTCAGTTGGTTGTAATAAATAGACATAAATCGCTGGAAATAATATTAAGGAAAACTGGAAATAAGCCAACAGCAAAAATCATACACTAGAAATAACGTAACCAGTAAGCCACCTTTATGCACTTACGCTTCGTTAGAGTGGCATGACCCGGATTCGAACCGGCTACCCAGTTCTGGGTAAGTGATCTGGGGGCGAACTGGATAGCCGGTTCGAATCCGGCTCATGTACCACTCCGACGAAACGTAAGTGCATAAAGGTGGCTTACTGAACTACGTTATTTCTAGTGTATGATTTTCACTGTTGGCTTATTTCCAATTTTTCTTCAGTTGGTTGTCAAACGAACAGATTTTTCCTCCACTGTCGACTAGTTCACAGCTTTTTCTGGTATGCCTGGTATGCGTTCACCATTGGCCTTTATCAGTCACGTGAGTAAAAGTAGCTACCCCCCAAGGACTGGCTGCGTCGCTTGGCCATCGACGGTTCGTTAAATCAAAGGACTCTGCCATCGAGCAGGGATGAAAGTCAATCTTGGTTGAAAACGAGGTAAAAAGGAGTAATGCAATCAGATTTGTACATTTTTTAGGATTTATAATGCAATTTTAGGAGGTTTGCAAAACTCAAAAACGAGGAAATGAACTGAAACGAGTAAGACTTTTAATGCCTGATCGAGTCAGGACGACTCTTAAATTACTCCCAACTCGTGTCGTCTGCCCGGCCTGTCACACGAGCCAATTTACCCTCCCATCGGGAGTAAAAATCTTCCCGTCTGACATGGGCTCAACTTGCTACTCATAAGCACAGTTAAAACAGAGTTGAGTGCAAAAACATAAAAAAATTCAGCAAAAATAAAAAATGTTAAATAAACAGCAAAACTTGACAAAAGCCGATAAAGCCCGAAAAAAATTTAAAAAAACACAAAAAACACGCCAGGGTTGGGCTTTAAAAAAAAAGATTTTTTTTTTTTTTACAACCATATACAACAAACGAAATGTTAAATAAATTAATTACGTGAAGCTCCCATCTGGCTAATACCACTAGTTGTAGTTTATTTAGTTAAATATTCGATTTATCATGAACCCAGTTTGGCTAAATATATGCAATAAATACAGATGTGAATTTATTTCCATCTCTAAGTTATTCCATTCTCACATTTGACTTGAATATCAGCAAAGGTTGACTTGCCCACTTTAGGATTAGACGGATATGTACTGTCTGCTGACTACAACAGCAATAAATACTGAAACTATAAACTATAAACTCTGACGTCTGCTAGAAAGTTAGTCTTTTAACCTGAAGGTCGGCGGTTCAATTCCCACTGAGGCAATCTGACGTTTAAATCCAAAGGATTAACGTAAATAGGTTTGTATCGGTATTTATTTTTTAACAGACAATAGTTTTCAACAGAACTTTACTTTTGGTTTAAATGCGGGTTGTCACCCGACTAACATCTGCAACGTCTAGCCCTATTGAGTTCTCTCTCGCAGCAAGCAAACGAATGCACAAAGCAATGTCGTTAAACACAACAAACAAGCCACGTGCTTCCTTAATTATTGAGTAGATATTTGGGACGTCCTCGTGCACCTGGGAGCAAGTTGTAAAGATTAACGATATTCCTGTCACTAGATGGCGCCAGGGTATTTTCTTTATACTCTACCGTGGCGCCATCTAGTGGCATTAAGATCGTTAACCTTTACAGCTTGCTTCCGAGTGCACGAGGACGTACCAAATTTTTACTCAATAATTCAGAAGGCACATGGCTTGTTTGTGGTGTTAAAAGATATTTCTTTGTGCATTCCTTTGCTCGCTGCAGCAAGCGCTAGAGAGAATTAGGGTGCGTTTACGCAAAAAGGCCTTCTCGCTCGCCGAAAGCTATTTGCTAGTCAACTGTTATTTATTTATGATTAGTTTCCCGTTGCTACTAAATGAATGCGGTAATAGATAATAAATTGTATGTATTATAAATAACAACACGGATAAAGACCAAAGTGCTACAGTAATTTTAAACACTGCTACAAGATTGTTGTCATTTCACGCTATTTCCAAAATTTGTTATTCTCCCTCAAAGTTCAGCTTCTAGCAGTAATTAAACGTCGGTAGAATAAATAGCTTCCCGCAGCGAGAATTCAAAATCCAACATGGCGTCCATTTCGTGGCTATCGAATCGAAGACAAACCATCGACTGCCGGAATACAAAAAACACTCCGTCGTCATGTACTGCAGTAAAAATTGTTTTCTTGTTGTCATAAATCGACGCTCAAATATTGCAAGCATCGTCCGCCGTGGCACGAGGAGAAGATTTGCGTCTGCTTCGTTGCCATGGTTACTATTACCAAGAATTTATACCAAGAATACAAACCCCTATAAATTCTTGCTAATACGCATAGACAACTCGAAAGCCTCATACTCCGGTAAAAGCGAGAAGCAGTCATTAGATTTAGTATTGATCAAGTAAAAGCTAGTGAGCAAGAAAACTGTCGTTGCATAAACGAGCCCTTAGCGCTCGATGGCGCTAGATGGGCCAAACTTTCGTTTGGTGGCAACCCGCCTTTAAGCTCCAAATTGAACAAATGATTTTTTAAGTTGTTAAAATGCTCACCAAAATTCAACTTTATTGAAACTACATGCCAAGAAAGTTTGACCTTACCTGTGATATCAAAATCGGAATTGTCAGAAAGGCTATTAGGCCAGATCTTGACATTTCCCCTGTAGACTTTCTTGGTTTGTTGAAAGGGTTTAGCATGTGGGCCTTTTTGCATTTGATCTTGGCTCAAACCAGCGCTTGCTGGAGGAACGACGATTCTTGGCGTGAACGTTGTGGCCGGTTCCTCTTGGATTTCTTCCGTTTCTTCCGTTATTGGGTTCTCAGCATCTTCGTCCTCAGCCACTGGAACATTTCCGTCGACGCGTGGCGCAGCAAAAATCTAAGAAAGAAAGAAAAAAACTCAAAGTGATTTACGAGCTTGGCAGTGTGCACACGAAGAATTGAAGTACTTTAAAGATGTGTGTTCCCTTTCACACTATCAGATGACTTGGTGACCATGGTGCCAACAAGAATGAAACAAACTTAGGTCCCAACGCGCACCATGAAGTTACCATGTGAGGATTGGTGGAGCAACAACGTGGCAGACATAGCGAAGTGAATCAGGCTTGGGCCCAAAAAAAAAAAAGGAATTGTAATTTAGTGTAATTAATTACAGTTCTGCTGCTTATATTGAAGGCATTTCTATAGCAGCTCAGATGAGCTGTCAAATACGAATTATTTTTATTCGCGCATTGGTTTACTGCTCGAGATTCCACCCGTGCCCTTCACTGTGTGCACAGGTTCTCTTAGTACGTTTCCCTGGGGTTTCGTCCTTTTATAGGTACGAAACCCGGTGTCAACATTTCGAAAGAGCCGATACATCTGCAGAGAAAAACGTCATCTTGACAGCCACTGCTTGCGTGTATTACAGGAAAGCTTCCGTAAGGGTTGCTTCTAGATGCTGCCTTGTCATCTTGCATTGCCGTGAAGCCAATGCCGCATATGACAAGGAGCGCCGCGGCACGGCATTATCGGGGGGCGAGGGTAATCGTCTAACTGGAAAATCGTATAATTGGAAGAATGTATAACGGAAAACAGTATAACGGAATATCATCTAACAGGAAATTCGTATAACGGAAAAGCGTCTAACTGGAAATTCGTATAATGGAAAATCGTCTAATATCCCTGCCCCCATCGCTCGCGCTACCGCGTTCGCTGCGGCTATACATATAACATCAGAAACCGCAGTTAGACGTTAATCCATTATACAATTATCCATTATACGATATTCCGTTTAGATGCTTTTCCAGATTTTTTATTTAGGCTGATTTTAGACAATTATCCCATTAGACGATTTTCCAGTTAGACGTTCGTCCGACGCCCCCATTATCGGATAAACACCTATTTCTTTCGCAAATGCTACGCGAAATTATAGAAGCCGATTCCAGAGGTCTCTGCCTGCCGCAACCAAGGGCCTCCGTTGCGTTCTACCGGAAGAACCAAGAAAATAAAAAATCCCTCGATCTTGGATGAAATGTTATGTCTCATAGCGCTATATTTGCAAAATTGTCTTATTGGTGGGGATCGCCAGACTTTTTGTATGAAATCCAGAATTTTTTGGAGTCGTTTTCCCCAAACAAATCGAACTTCCTATCTGTCAATACGGATAATACGGGTTCTTTAAAATTTCGAAGAGATTAATGTCTGCGACGTGCAGCATAATACTTAAAACGCATTTTCCTGAAGTGGGCTAACAGTTTCCCAATTTGGTTTGTCAAGATAAGTTTGTTTTGAACTTTTCAGTTGAAAATAAATGGAGATTGACCATCAATTCAACAGTCGTAATATCTGAAACAACAAATAAAACATCTCAGAACTTCCCACATCTTGTAACAGCATAGGCAGGAAAAAAAAAATATTTCTTGCTTTCTCTTGTCTGTGATTAATAATCTTGATACCAACCCAACCTCTTTTTTTCAGTACTGCAAGGTATACCTTATTCTGTATCTAACTTTTGCCTTAATTTTACTGAACACATTGCAGCAGCCTTGGGATCCTCTCTCAGAAAATACTGTCCCTGCTCCGTGATTGCTGGACTTAAATACTGGAAGCATGGAATTATTTCGGAGGTTTTGTTGAGGGAGGACTGTAAAGCGCCTTTTTTTTAATAACTTATCGTTTGGTGCCATTACGGCCATTTTGATTGTATTTGGTGTGTGAATTAACGAAGTATAATATTTTTTCGAATTAAACGTTTTCAATGCATTTCTGCATGCTTTATATTTATGTAATTTCAAACAGTAACGTACACACCCCCCCTCCTCCCCCGGGTATGGGTATTGCCTCTGCCCATTCCCCAAAATACCATTACCTATATAAAAACGTCTAAAAGGGGTAGAAAGGGTTAAAAAAAAAAGAGGAAAAAGGTCCCAGACAAAAGTGTTTACTAAAATTCGCTGACTCGCTGTGCTCTTTCCAAAAGTCGCCCCTGTCCTCTCGGGGGCGGTGCACCATACTGATTTTACAATATTTATTTCCGTTTCACAAGCATAAAACATTTCTACAACAGCACTAACCAATGATACCACATACATAAAAGCCCTAACCAGACTGTCTGCTCGCGGCTGCATGGCGTCGTAAGATGGTTTACCGAAGACGTCAAAGTTGGTCAGTAAAAGCCACACTCACAACTTGAGTGCAGTAATTTTGACCTCGTAGGCATGTAGTAACGCATCGCTTCGCACAAAATTGTCTTCTGTTTGCAGAGGCCGTGGCGTACCTGCGGGGGGGGGGGCCCCAAAGGGGCGATTCGCCCCCTCTGTGATATTTTGAAAGCTTATTCGCTAAATTGACCAAGTCACTTTTTCCATAGCTGAAAAATTATTTACCGGCAGATGGCTGCATTTTGATGTCAAAGACGTAACTTTCATCCTAGCTAATTTATACTTCTACTGTTTCTCCTTTAAATCACTAAAATAGAAAGTAGTAACTAAACAGTAGAAAGATAAACAGTAAGAATTACCAACTCCATATTTTGCTTAAAATTCCCAACATTTCTAATAAAGTATCAGTGTCTAAAAAATAAGTATCGAGTATGAAAAACTGAAAGATTTACATTACACAATTTCTTTATGCGTATAATGCAGTCAGCAAAACTGGTTTCATACAAATGTTTCCAACGGCACACTTTACAAGGCCAGAAAATTCCGGAAAGTAGCAAAAATGCATCAGCTTACGGGGCTCTTATTCGGTTCTCCCCCCACACCATTCGGCTAAATACCTAGTGTTGCCCCCTCAGTACAAAACCCTAGTTACGCCACTGCACAGAGGGCTAGCCATTACCAGACCGGCTGATTGCGGCTCCATGGCGTCGCAGGATGGGTTACCAAAGACGTCAAAAAATCGGGCCATTACGCCACACTAACTACTTTAGCGCAGCAATTTTGACCTTGTCGGCTCGCAGTAACGCATCGCTTCACATGAAATAGGCTTCTGTCTGGAGCCAGGGATTAAAGCTATAGCTGCTAGTGACCATTACGGGCGTAAAGCAATAGACGCTAGTGACCGTTATATGGGGTACAACAACCCTTAACAATAGAAACTGGAAACGCTTTTTGCTGTTTGTCTAGAGCTACGGACGAGTGCATTCGATGAAACTTCCTGACAATATCGCGTCAACCTATTATTTGGCATCTGCATTTGGCCGGAAATAACTCATGGTTTGCAGCGCAGCGTCCCTCCTCATTTTTACGTCTGGATGTGAGAAAATACACCTGACCCAACAAATCGAGGGGAAAGCCGTTTTCATAATGCTTTAGCGGGGCATCAAGTCAATTTTGCTCAGTTTTTAAAATAACAAAATTGAATTGATTCCTCAGGAATTAAAAATGTTTATCACCAATTTGTTTGTGTTTATTTTGGTGGTCTAATTGCATTCGCTCAAAACAAACCTTGTATGAACGGTAAAATGGTCTCTAAAAAAAGGAGATTTGTGCAGATTGTGAATAGTAGGAAGAAGAATAACGAGAAAAGGTAGGCGGAAGGAGGGGGAGGAGGGAGAGCAGGTAGAGGGATGAGGGGCGTACGCATCCTTATGGAAAATTCGTTGCGTGGGTTATTGGTGGGCGTAATATGGGAGTGACAGGGGTTATAAAGTTGGAAGGCCCCTATCCTGACCCTGAAGATGGCCCCGAGACACTACTAATAAGGGACCGTTCATTATTTAGGGGGTGAGCTGGCGGATTGTCGGCATCAATATTAAAAAAAATTCATGACCTCCGCTTTTGGTGTTAGTGAATTTGTTTGGCCAGCCCAAGAAATTGTTTTAAAATTTTCATTTTATACAACTTTTGTTCAAATGAAATGAATGTACGAAAGGAGGTACTAGGCCTACTTTAATATGTTGTGGGACTGAGCTAAATAAATTTATTACATTTAATATTCTTCTATAACTTGCTGTTCACTTCCTTTCTCACAGTATTTTTCCTGACTAACCTCTCTCTCATTTTCGCCCCGCCCCTAACAAGCACAGTCTTTAATGCACACGGTGTGCTTTGAACTAATTTTTACGTTTCCTTCAGCTAGATCTTCTAAAGTTTGGAATAATACGTTATCATTTTTAATTGGTTACTGCACAGAAACAACAAAAAACGTAATCTTTAAGTTCTAGAAATCGGTCATTCTTTCTTCAACGGCTTACTACTACTTTTGTTTCATGATACGTTATTGTTTAAATTTAGCAATCATGTGGCCTATTATAGAAATTTCTTTAGTACGAATTGCTTTTAACTTTTAAACAAGGGCAATCAAACAACTGCCAGCTAATAGACAACATTCTGTCAATGTTGACGCTGTAGGTCATGGTGCCTAAGTGGTGAGAGCAGTGACTTGCTTTAAATCCAGACGTTTAAAAAATGAGACTACTTTTTGGAGAATGCTATTTAAAAAAAATTTTGAATGATGGTCAGATTTGCTTTTTTTTGAACGATTTCTTACATTCATCATGAAAACTGATACGCAAAACCAAAATTACCAATTTTGGTTTTGGGTATCAGTAATCACGATGAATGTAAGTAATACATTTTGCTACTTTGACAGTGTTTAAGATGCAGGTCAGGATGGCTAAGTGATGAGGGCACTCAGTCTGATGTTTGCAATATGTCAACCAGAGCATAATCAGTAACTGGCAACAGGATCCTGCTTACTGATTTGGGCAGTGTGATAGACTACCTAGTTATTTTAGTAGCGATGGGATCTAATTGTGTTATTCTGGAAACACTTCCTCCTCTTTTCTGCTCGGAGATTAACCAGTTCGAATCCTTGGTTTACCTCTCGTTTCCCCCCCCCCCCCCCCCCCCAACCCCACCCCTTTACTGGCCTATCTTGTGTTTGAGAAGGTCAGGCAATATTGAACCATTACGATGACTAACTCATCTGTGGAACTACGTTGTTTCAGTAAGCTGAAGGTCCAAAGAAAAAGAAATTGATTACAGGAACAGAATCTAGTAATGCTTCATTTTTAAACGATAATTTTGACGTTTTGGACGGAAACTAGAGTAAGTAGCATTATTGTCTCAAATACATCCAACAATTTCTCCCAACACAACTGGCACCCAACAGGAACTGAAACCCTGGACCATCGTTTCATTTTCCTAGTTTTATTGTTGGGGAGAGTTTCCTCCCAACAAATCTGTCACCCAAACAGGAACTCGAA
>JAHWFP010230687.1:13165-35890 GCA_023313725.1 Lithobius niger
CTTCTTCTGGTTTCATTGTTAGGGAGAGTTTCCTCCCAACAAATCTGGCACCTAAACAGGGACTTGAACCCTGGATCGTTGTTTCGTCTTCCTAGTTTCTTTGTTGGGGAGAGTTTCCTCAAATTTGTTGGGAGGAAACTCTCCCCAACAAAGGAGAGGGAGAGTTTCCTCCCAACAAATATGGCGCCCGAACAAGTACTCAAACCCTGGACACTCGTTTTGTCTTCCCAATATCATTGTTGGGGAGTTTCCTCCAATTCAAGCGCGTGAACAAGGATACCAACCTTGGGCCGTCTTCCTTGTTTCGTTGTTTAGGAAAGTTTCCTCCAACTATTTTGGTGACCGGACACTCGAACAGGGACTCGGACCCTGGACAGTGTCAGTTTATCTTCCTTGTTTTATTTCATTGTTGGGGAAAGTTTCCTCTAAAAAGTCTGATGCCCGAACAGGGACTCGAACACTCGACCGTTGGTTCGTCTTTCTAGTTTTATTGTTGTGTGTGGAATTTCATCCAACAAGTCTGGCGTCCGAATAGACACTCAGACTTAGACCATCGTTTCTTCTTCCTACTTTGTTGTTGAGAACTTCCAACAACGGTCTTGTCGTATAAGCCATTTCTCCACGGTTTTTCTTTGAGAATAAAGATTTCCAAGCGCTGTAATGGAAGGGTAAATAATTGTAGCCCGGACTTCCATTAGACGAAAGAATGTTGTTGCCACTGATTGTCTTGAAGAAATAAATGACTTATACACGGAGATGTATGTGCAGTGATATGGATTTCGTTGAATCGAATCCTGGTCACACCACCTCAATGAAATAAAAATCATTAATAAATACTTACCAAATCTTAGCTATTTTTAGTACGACCTTTGTTGTTGTATGTATTATTCGTTTACGTCGCTTGCCTCCTAATGATGTAGTTATAGCGTGGCAGCTTGCCAACAAAGTTTGGCACCTGTCCTGCACGCATGGAGTAAGGCAGGAAAATATTACAGGCTCTAAATTAACGAAAGACAACCGTGTCTGGTAGGTAGTCTAGCTTCAGCTACTCTCATCACCATAAACAGATGCCACAGCTGCAATAGCAGATACCCAGCTAACATTAACACGTCAAGTTACGTGAGGTATACAAGCGAGCGCCTGAAGTTCAATCAACCGATTAGGCCAAACAAAAAAATTTGTTTGGTTTGCGTTACGCAGTTTAAAAAAATATAGGGTCGGTCGGTCGGATAATTCTTTTTTTTTTGCACTTTTTTTTTAATGCTAAATCAGAAAGTCTTCACTTCAAAAATTGTGATTTAGTATTTTTCTTTGTAATAAAGATACATTCATATTCACGGAGCAATATTTTTCCGGAAGCATTTGAACCTTTTTTGTATCGTAGGATGGAGCGTCAAAATTGGGAGGGGGATTTTTTTTCCTTGAACGGAAAAAAAAGTTAGGGTTGGCTCATAAAAATAGGGTCGGTCGGGTAACGCAAACCAAACCATTTTTTTTTTTGTTTGGCCTTATACCTTTCAAGTATATAAAGCATAAATTATCGTCTGGATGTGTTAAGCCTTCAACCTGTTATGCTAGACACGATATCCGATTTGTTTTTTAGTGATGCGCGGTGTGAAGCAGACCAAAGAAGCATCTCATCATATGGTGGTTGGTCTGTACGCCCGATAACTTTTGAACTCGTTGCACGATTCATTTCAAATGTCCTTAACCCTTAAAATCAATAAAATTGGTGAACGCTTTTCAATAAATTGGTGAAGTTCGATCTTCACCAATGGCGGTCGCCACTGGCCAAACGGTGAGGGTAACTCAGCACTAGGTAACTTGATTTTTAGCATTATTCGCCAAAATGGCGATCGATTACAACTCTGATGCGCAAATTGCTATATCTTGGGAATCGTACTGGCTAAAACGAGTGGTTTGCGTCGTTGCATGCATAATTTACAAGGCCTATCCAGCGAAGCCTGTAATACTGTTGCTAGCCTATTTACGTAATGGGAGACTTGGATTAATGCAAACAATAGCCTATTACAACTACTTAAGTATCAGCGCAACTGTCAACTGCTGAAATTGTTTCTACGTGGCGAGGAGGTAACGGACAACGGCGAGTGAATTTTAAAGTCTACTGGCCAAGTGGCAAGTGGCACACTAGTCACATTCGTGAAGGTTGGTGAAGAACCCCGATGGACAAATTCGATCCAAATGAAACATCATGGCGATAAACCAAAAAACAAAACTACTGGCGACTAAATAACGCAAACTAAACAGCCAGCTGTAAAAAAAATTAATCTTGACATTTACGATTTTGGGCGATTGCGAAAATTGCGCCACTTCCTGTCTGTAGGATGGAGTCAGCATGGCTACCACTCTAAAATTTGGTAGTTAGTGTCTTATTGTACTAATATTAGCGTAGGAAGGACTCCAGTGAAGTTCCCCGTTTTGCTGCAACCTCTCTCTAAAATAGAATAACCTTGCACCATTTTCCACGCTAATCAATGGATAGAAACAAATTCCTCTTGTCTCTTGCATTTAAACTGACCACAGCAGTAGCCTATTAATCTGCTTTAGTCTCATATGCAATTGAAAAAGTTTTACTGCAGCATAATCGGCCACCAACCGCTTGGTGCAATAATAATGATAATTTTTTAACTTGTGCGTTATACCATAAATCCTTCTGCGATTCAGCTCGAAGCTGGATCCAGCCAGTAATGCATGCACAGAACACAACAGCATACCACTGATCGAGCTGTGAGATTAGGCGAGATTCTGCGTGAGATTGTATCAATGGATCAGAGGGTTAAAATAATTTAGTGGGTCATTGGTCAAAAAATAAAGCTGGCCACGGGTAGTTAGTCCCCATATCGGGTAATTCAAACGTAAGACCTCAGCTTACCAATCTGAGACGAAACCACTATGGAACCAACAAGGAAGTACGGGACAATTAATTATAGCCTAATTGTTTAAAAGGACACTTCACTGTCGGAAATTGTACTCCTTCAAAAATGTACTTTTCCTGTTGTAGTGAATAAGATGATTACTAAATTTGATTTAAATACAACAAAAGAGATACAAAAATGGCAATATTTTCAACTAAAAACATCGTGAGTTTTATTTTGAAAGTTCTTCAACATTATCAACAAACTCACACAACACGCACAAATGTCAAAGTTCCCGGCAGAAAGTCTTTCTTCACGAATTTTCGACAGTCCTAATACTGGTGGATGTAAACAATGTCTTCGTCAGGCTTTCATTCACGTGCTATACCTCGTTCTCACCACTTGCATATCGAACGCAAGTGGTGAGAACGAGGTTGCGTGTGAATTAAGGAACGCCTGATGAAGACAGTCGACTGTGTTTACTGTGTAGTATTAGGACTGTCGAAAATTCGCGAAAAAAAGACTGTATTTCTTTCTGGAACTTTGAAATTTGTGCGTGTTGTGTGAGTTTGTTGATAATATTTTCAACTGAAACAACTGCAAATACATTCTTTAGCCAATACGATCGAACTACAAAGTGTGTTCCTTTCCGGTTGTACTTCATCAGGCAACCTTACGTCCAGGTTGTAATTCTTTATAATTTTTTTTATTTTGTTGTGTTGTGTTGCGTTGTATTGTGCTAGGGTGCGTTGCTTTATGTTGCGTTGTGTTACGTTACGGTGCGTTATGTTATGTTATTATGTTGCATTATGTTTGCTTGAGTACCATTAGTTGAATTTAGTCAAAATTCACGGGTTACATAGTTTAATTTTGTGCAACAGAAATGTTTTGAGCTGTACCATACAACTACATTTCGAAAGAAATACATTGAACTTAAATTTGCACACAAGAATCGTTAATAACTTTTAACACCATTTCAGAATGCCTACTACTAACAGCGTTAATTCTTAGAATCGAGGCAATACGTGTTAAGCCATCAATGGATGCTGTATATAAGTGCCGGAAAAAAGATTTCTTCACTAGTATATGCACAAATTACCTTTCAAGAAAAAAAAATTGGAATGAATTTAGAAAAAAGAATGTAAAATATCAAGCAAAAATACTGAACAATTTCTATTTTTCTGCACTGACCAAGCAGGACTGGTCAGTTAATGCTCAAAAGGTCATTTTTACACGCAATTTGATTAGGTTGAAAAGGCCTGCTTATTGTCGTATTTTGGTCTACATTGATAGGGCTGGGCAGCGGCATGGGTTTGGGCATTGGGGGGGGAGGGGTCATGTTGGGGTGCCTTGAGAGTAACCCATGTTGTATTGTACTTAGTGGGTTTCATGATGGACTCAGTTTTAGTTTAGGTTTACGTAGGGCGCATGACTAAGGGCCTTAAAGCTGTCAATAAAGACCAATTCGACAAATTGACTGTTGTTGGGTGAAGGGCAACCGTCTCGAATGTCATTCCAGCTGCAGTCGCCACTTGGCCGGCAGACCTTACAAAGTAGTTGCCAGTTCACAATTTCTACTCGCCACAACCAAATATATCTTTGCTCGATGCATGGTTTTTCTAATTTATGCATTTACATAGAGTTGTAAAATTTTCTTTTATTCCATTAGTATTGCAGAAAGGGCTGTTGTATAACCCTTAGAAATCTGAGCAAAACGCCACAAACCGTTCGTCAATACCTTGTATGGTTCCCGAGATATCTCTATTTGAGCGTCATTGTCTATTGCATGTCGCCATTTTGGCGAGTTGGGCTAAATTCCAAGTCGCCAACTGTTGATTTTTATTCGCCAAATGGCGAGTGGCGACCGACATTGGAGAGGGTTGTGAAGGGGCAATGTCTCATTTCACTTGTGTAGCGAAGAACTTTGGAAAGCAACAATGCTTAAACAATGGCCGTTTAAAATACGTACAAGGGTCGTATTGTTGCGATGTTTTCGTTGTTGTTTGATGGGGCAGTTTCTTATTTCCCTTCTTTGCCGAAGGGGCATTCCGTATTCGAGCACAAATGCACTGAAACAAGTAAGCTTCATCGTTATGCGCACACCTCATCTTGCAACAGCAGAAACTGTATAAATATTCGAAAATCAGGTCAAATAGAGTAGTAGCACTACACCTAACAATGTTATGTGCAGAACCAACTATATTTCTCAATGTTTTGTAGATATTTGAATGGTTTGAAGAGTGCGGGTCCATACTTTGCTACAAGCCTACAACAATGCAAAAAGTATTGTTAGAACATTGTTTTCTCCATTCACTCGTAAAAGGGGGTACAACCATAAACCTAATGACTATTAAGTTTCCACATTGCCAAGATGCACCAATTTTTTTTTCAGAAAAGTGCTGTGTACAGTCTGTTGTGTATAGGCTACTCAACTTAACCAATTCGTAAAGGCTAACGAGCTAAAATTCAAGTCACTTCGACTGTAGTCTCGCTTTTCCATGCAAGCAGTGGCAACGTTATAGGTTGGGCCAGGGTAGGCCATGACCCCCTCAAATATTTCACGGCCTTCCCACAATCCCCCCCCCCCCCCATCCCAACACTCAGGTCACGAACATAAAATAAATTAAAAAAAAAAACTTGCAGGCTAAACTTGAAATCAAATTAATAAACTGAGCTTTCATTATGGTCAAAACTAGGGCAGTATCTGATGGTCAGGCTTCGAACCTTTTGTTCTTGATTAATGAAAACATTCTTCGCAAATGCTTTCGCAGTAGTTCGTCTTGCGAGGAATGCCCCTGTCTGTGCCTATTAATCATTACCTCGGGTTCCAAAAGCCAACAAAATAGAACTAAGGTCCTATTCCATTACTCCATGCTGTGCTATGCTTTCATTTTTTTTTTTAATTATTTATTTATTTTTGTAGCAACTTTGGAATATACGTGTTGTGTACACTTATTTATTTTGTGTGTTTATGGTACGAATTTTACAAAAAATTGGACTGCATAATTAGCTTACGTTACGTTCAGGTTGAATAATGGAATAAAATGCTTAATGCGGTAACCTTGAATAAAAAAAAAAGTCCTTGGCCCACTCCGTTTCCATATGTTCCCTTTGTCGGCTGCCCAAATAATTCAGTCCTGACACCGGCCCCTCTTACAAGCCGTTATTTTGATTCTTTTAAAAACGCGCAATTATTATTCATGAGACTATGAATTAAGACTTGTCGATTCACGAAGGGTTCATTCAAGTACTTCCTGTTGAAAGGGGGTCGTTTTTTCCCCTCGTCTTTATTAAGAATTTCTAACAGTGTTCAGTGTTATGCAAATGATACGGCAAAATAGGACGTCCATCTTTATTGGGTCATTGCTGTTTCGAATCCATTCAGCCTTGCTCCATCTTCTTGTTCAAATTGTTAATTTGGTTCCTCTAACAAGTTGAAACTTACGGTTAAATAGTATCAACCCGAAGGAAGAAGTTGTCAACAGAAACATAGATATGAAGTCCATGGCTACTTGTAATAGCAACAAATAATGAAATTTCATTTAGTGGCGGGGGGGGGGCCCGGCAATCAGCCAGCCAAACCCGGAATTTTCGAGAAGGGAAGGACCCTGTGATGCCCCGTGCTCATGTCGATTGTGGCATGTAAACGATCATAGGAATTTTATATCGGACTAACCTAGATAAATTATTCCTGTGGGCTGTGGCACCATGGCTTCGGCTGGGGGCGCATCAAACGTCCTATCCTAAGCAAGGGCGTCAGCAGAACTAAAGCGACAAGGTTTGCTACAATACCCTGCACAAAAGTGAACTTCATCCGATAGTCAAATTACTGCCGTTTCGCAATTATTTATCTCAAATTATTACTTCTCCAAGCTGATTGCAAATTGCCTGCTGTTAATGTAAATTATTTTAAACAGATTTTTTAATACTTCAATCAGGGCGGGGTGAATACGGGTTTTTTGGCCCAGATGAAAGGGAAAATGCCCGTTTGAAACGAGTTCCAGGATATTTTTTCTTCTATTTAATTCAACGAAAAAACACATTTTCCACTTAACTTGACATGTATTAGAAATTAAATTAAAATCATAATATTGCGTGCGTTACTGTTTGCCCCTCTTTAAAGATATAGATGCAAATTAAAAACAAAGTGATACTATAAAACTACTAGGAGTTTAGACTACTTGGATTTACGTACGGGTTGAGTTTGGGCCTAATTACATTCAGTCGTGACCTTCGCCACATTTTGGTGTAAAATTTAACATTTAACACCAGGGTTTTTTTTTCGTGCGGAAATCTATCTCTACATGACGGTGTAAAAAGGACCTGTTTGTCTACAGTAGTGCAACAAAATGCGGTGACATCAGCATCCATTTTGACACTCGTACATGTTTTTTATTCACACTTAAAAAGTCCTTTCAAAGCCGTTCCTTAATAAAGTCACTGTGCCCTTCAAAGAGACGAGGCCTGCTGACAACAAAAGTTTTTTAGGCCCATTATTACGCCCCAAGATCGTGTTCATTGCGTTAAAGCGTAACGCCATAAAATAAAGCAAAGAACTCTACGCTCTAGTGTGTATACTCTCCCTCTCTACCTCGCAAATAGTCGTTTTCTGCGAATGTACCTCGGGAAACTGTCCGCACGGCATTAGGCCTCGTTAGGCTTATTGGCAGTTGGTGACGCTCGTCGCCCGGAGGCAAAAGCGCGGGAAAAACAAAGTTTGGCAGCAGGCGTAGGGGAAGGGAGTGGGAGGGAGGAGTTTGACTGACATGAAATCACCGTCAAACTATTTGGCCGGCGCAAGATGAGGAATGCTCACGTGAGGTGATCACGTTGTTTTTCCACAGCCTAAAGGCAGACCCCTCGCCCACCCCAAGATGGCGGCCTGCAAGTCCGGCCGATTTAGGCGTGGCCACGATACAAAATTAATTCTGACATCTCTCTTTTCACGGTGGTCTTCAAGAGTTACTTAATATAAGAATAACAAACTGTTACTGCTTGTAGTCCATCTTTATTATAGTGAACTTGACTTGGTTCGAAAGATACAGAAGTATGAAGATAAATTTTTAATCGTTTTTCGAAGATAGGGTCATGGTTTACGGATTCCGTCTATGGATTCATGAAAGAAAGACCAGTCGAAAAGGACGCAATGTTGGATACCCTATAAAAGGTAAAAGAAACCGCCAAGTCCAAAGGTCGGCCTTAGATAGCAGTGATGTCATTGCACCAAGAAAAGGCCGCCAAGGTTAACCCATTAACCAGACAACTTGGTGCATGGCTGACTCTCTTCTTTAATTCTTTTAATGCGTTGTCTGCAGTCTAGCAGTTAATCAATTAAAACAAATAATAAATATTAATTTGCAGTTGGTTGTAGTCTTTTCAGATAAATAAACTAAACTCCCATCCAGAAATGTAGAGGGAATATAAACTAACACCAGTTGGGGAATCCAACAACTACATTGAAACTCAGTTTGCACGCTCGGTCTCAATAGTTGATTTACTTCATTACTACAATTTCACTGAACTATCATGTAAATAACAATACTAATGAACTCAAATTTCACCAAACTACGCAGAAGCTATGCAAAATTAATGCTCACTCTCATACAATGTTTTATGGCGTACATAATTATTACCATCGTTAAAGTACTGTATGCGAAATTTCTTAAAACAACACTGTGCCCTGAGCTTGTACTAAACAATTCCATGCCTTACAAATGCAAACTTAATAATAAAAGAAATTAAAGAAGAGGACAACATGCTCCAACCAAAGTCAATGGGTTAACCTTAGCGGCCTTTTCTTCGAGAAATGGTATCACTATATTAATTTACCACTTTATTTTTATTATTACTATCACAAATTATCACTTCATAGTTTTTAGTTTTAACATCGAATGGCGGTTACTGACCACCCAGGTCCTTGCCATTCCAGTCGCGTTTTGCAACAAACTAATATTATTATATTACTACTTTGTAAGGTTGACCGTTTTTTTTTTTTGGACTTGGTGGTTTCTTTTACAATTTATGTTTTTTTTTTCATCTGTCTGATGTTTATTTAGTGTAACTTAATAGGAGTTAGCACACACATATATACTTGTCTACCCAAGTTCATTAAGGTTTTCACCATACCAATTTCCTTAACACCAAAATGTTACAATTTCAGGTTTCAGGCAATTTTTTAATTCTGAATTTCCCTGACATTTCCAGGTTTTCCAGGTGCACCCAATGGCAATTTCCAGGTGTTTACGAGATATTTAGTCAGGGAATCATGCAGTAGTAATGGTTTTACTAATATTTGTATGAAAATAAACCAACATCCCACAAAATAGCTGTTTTAGAGACTAGTCCAGACAGGACTAAACGTATTTTCATCACAGAGGTTGGTACGAGCCGAAGATTTGGTTTATTGAAGTTATATCTAAAATTCTCAAACATTTTGCAGCACAAATTAAAATATTTGCTACTAGTTTAGGATTTTGTTTCTAATGATCTGATCTTCTAATTCAATGGAACTTACAGATCCGACACAAAGGCATTTTTTCAAATTTTCCCATCTTTTCCCTGAAATTTCCCTGAGATTTTGGCTCTGTTTCCATTTTCCTGAGATTTCCAGGTTTTCCAGATTTTCCAGGTTTTGTCTGAACCCTGAATTGCTAAGAAATTAACTGTGGTTCCTACAGTTTTCTACTCCGAGGTATTGTCGTGTTTGTGATGTGTTTCTGTGGAACGATTGCTGTTGAGAATGAATGAGACGATGCACATTTGTGTGTTTGGCCCACAAGGGCTTGTCGTCCGTCCCTCACGTGTCGCATCTGTCATATATGTATATATAGTACTATGTATGTGTATCCATACGACATGAGAGTGACAGACGACAAGCCCCTGTGCTTTGCCCCATCCCAAACCCACCGTCCTCTCTTGCCTGCGGATCAGTGAACCAGACTTGGTCGATTCCTGCTGACGGCTTGTTGGACTGTGATCCGCGGCTTCTTCGGATTTCGACATGTACCTCTTTGGGTTCGATCCCGTTACTTTGGTTCCCCGTTTTGGCTATATCCACATGTCAGTATGCGTGTGGAGCATCTGTCCCAATATCTTCTTAACTCATGCTTTTATAGCGGACAGTAAGAAAGAAAGACATTGGGAGTTTTCAACTAGTGCTTGTACAATAACGCCCGCTGTAAGAGCCGCTTATCAGTGTTCGCCCACACCACGCCATCACATTTCTTCGTTATTTATTTGGAGTTGAAAGGTAAACATTGCTTTTCCTGCGTTACTTTTTTCCTCCAGCCTACAAAGCTACTATTTTTTAACAACATAGTCCTATATTTCCTTTTTTTTTTGTGCATTGTAGCTTGCTGGAGGCCTGACACATATATATTTTACTTTATATTTTATTTTTTTAATTAATTTCTTTGAGCCTTAGTCAGCCGAAGCAACTTAATGCTTGTATGGCTGAACCGGCTCAATTTTGAACATTACCAGACTTTTAGAGAAGTAGAAATATTTGGTAAAGTTGGGTGCCAACCCGGGGATTCGATCCGGGAAACCTCCGATCATCGTAGGGGCCAAAAGATGGTCCAGAATTGGCCAGAATAGTTCCCATAGCCGCTGAAGGAGCATGGTAGCATCTCAAGCTACCCTGGCCGGCAGTTCTGCGGGGACTTTGCCAAGATCCCCATTCCAGGGGTTCGACCAGATCCGCAAACCTCCAGCAACCAGGCTGAGCTCTCTCACAACTCAGCCACGATGATTTGATCTTTCTGTTAAAGACAGCTTGTTAAGCCCCCTCCTACTCCCTGGTGTAGACCAATCCATATTCTTAAGTGAAGCTATCGGTGGGTTTTGACTAGCTTCTAATCTTTATTGAAAATTAAAAGTTAGTGGTATGACCAGTTCGAGAAACAATTTTTAAAATAAACACACGATATTTTGTACTAGCTGTTGCCGGAATGCTACGCCGGTCAAGTAGAAAGGCATATTGTCTTTGTCACACTGCACCATTTGTTTTTGCATTGGCGTTTGTTTCTGCCTGTTGGGGTTCAGAGTTTGATAGCACGTCGTTTTTCATCAATAATGCATGTTTACTTTGTTACTGACTGTTCCTATGCAATCTCCATTGCCCTTCACATTGCCTGTGCCCCAGCCTAAGCGAGATTGCGAGATTTTAGTTTCTGGCACTATAGAGAGCAATAAGCGATACGAGGTGAAAACGGGTACATAAGCATATGGAGAAAAAATCCGACTTTTGGCGCCCAGTGCTCTTCGTACGTTTCAAGTTCCCAAATCCCAAACCAAACGTCCTAGACACTTCACGCTTTATTCCTGGCAATTCCAAAACAAAATTAAAATAAAAACAGTCCCTTGCCTTTGGGTCTTCCCCAAAGAATTCTTCGTTTCCTCTTCAAAACTTACGGCCCCTTAACACGTGGCCACCCTCCACGATTGCTGGCTTTTGAAAGTTGTCTTCAAAAGTAGTAATGTGATGTCACTTGGACAAAGTCCCATTCCTCCCTCCCTCCCTTTTCCTGGGGACAGCATTCCCGGCGACCAGATGAAAATGGCACAAAGAAAGTGACCCATGGTCTTCTTGCTAGGGGTTCCTTTCCCCCCACAATGGAGGACCAAGAGGGGACACTAATCCCGCTAGCCTGGGGCACGAACTCAAGTAACCTCAAAACGCCTTGCAAAATTGCTAAAACCACGAACGCCATCTTGACAGAACTCACACTATTCTCAAAGCTAAAATGTAATTTTAAAATAAACAGGCTTTTCGTGCCATTTTGCATCAGGATGCATTTATGCGTCTTTCCCGTGAAACAAATTCGCAGCTACAGAAGCTAGAATGTTCTCAAATGCCAAGAAGGCATCGGCTCAGGCCCTGTCGCCTCCACTACTACCTAATCGTAAACAGTTGCTCCCACCCCACCCATGTAATTTGTCTTGATACTACTCGTATTTTAGACATATACGGTAATTCCGAAAATATCTGTATGTAAACTGCCAAGCTTTTTTGCTGCTTGAAAAGGTAATATCAACGGCAAGCTCTTTTGCCAATTCAATCCCACCGACTAATAAATAGCTCGAAGGTTAAAGGGGCCTAAATCCTTCCGGTATGTTGTGCGACCCGTTGAGAAAAGGTTGGCCTTATACGTCACACGTTTACATATTTTCAAAATTTCAACTTTCCGCCACCGCATAGAAGAATTTACTTTCGTGAAACTAGTAGCAACAAGTAGCTAGTAGCTTGTATAGATCAAGGTTATTTTCACCTTTTTGTCAACAAGAAAACGTTGCTATGTCACTAATCCTTACTTTTATGTTGTCAGGAGACAAAATTTTCCAATCAAGCGAAGTTTAAGCCTTTTCTGTTGCATTGTTATTTTACCTAAGATGCCTGAAAACAGCCAAATTGCCTTAGCTGGAAAAGACACAAGTAACAATTACCTAGTATAAACAGGACGGAAAGCCAAATGGGCTCGATTAGTGGTAAATTAATACAGATACAAAGGTATTTCCGTTGCCTTTTGGATTTAAATGTCAGACTGCCTGAGCGGGGAATTGAACCCTCGTCCTTCAAGGTCAAAGCCCTACGGCTAAGCCATACTGATACGTCCTAAGTATGGCTTAGTGGTAAGGCTTTGGTTTCAAAGGTCGCGGGTTCAATTCCTGCTCAGGCAGTTTGACATTAAGTCCAAAAGGGAAGAGAAATAGGTTTGGTCTGTATTTGTTTTACAAGTGTTTGTTGGTCGCCAGACTTTATAATTGTATTTTATCTGGATAGAACGGATGTTAATGTTGTTGAATCTTGGCAGGTAACACTAGCGTGTGTCTTAACATTAAAAACCATTTTGTTAGATTTTGCTGGTTGTGGGTCGCATAAACCAGGAGCTCAGGTGGCCCTGGCTCCATTAATAGTGAAAAGCTTTGTGTACACTACATTAAGAATAGACATGGCCGGCTTTAGATTGGGGGAAAGGGGGCATTGCAGGTTTGTTGGCCCCCTCCAGTAGAAAAATGTTCGGAGGGGGCCAAAGAAAGCCAGCCAGAGAGTCTGGGCGAGCACAGCTAGCTCTACCAGTTGAGTTTGAGATGGACCCGGAATTTGAAGCCCTTATCCGGCTTCTAGAGAGCAATTTATTCACAGGGAATTTATATAGTAGTCCAAGTTTGTTAAAAAGCTTGATTATTTTGTTATCACGCTGTTTCTAATAAAACAATCTTTTAACTACATTTTTTTTATAAAGTAGGAGCCTTGGCTTGGGGGTGTGGGGAGAGCAGGGTTTTTGTCTGTTTTGTCCCATACAAATCCGGCCCAGGAAACAGATAACACTAATTTACGGGAATATACGGTAATTGAATGAGTGCCCTTGAACCAAATCAGAGTTTCTTGTTACCGTCTGCCTACCTCCTTGCCAACATGATAATATTATTACATCTGACTTCCTGCTTTAAAACTCCCACGACGCGAAACCACGAATTTGTTTACGTAATTCCCCGTTTAATAGCAGCAAAAATAAACATGTCCACAGCTGAGGTGTTAGACGTTCATGCACAAGGCCGTTATGTTTTAAAGTGGACCAAATTAAACTTTATATAGTATTCAGGATAGATTCCCCTTATTTTTACGAAACACCCTCTTCTTTCTGGCACAGAAACAAGAATGCAAGTTCTGTTATCTTCAATTCTGGAAGCATGTTAATGCTTAGTCTTATCTAACAACCAACGTCAGGGCAGACACATGTTGTGCCAATAATAGGCTTTAGCTATTACTCATTCTGCTTTACTGGGATTAAAACGGGCTATAACGGGACGTACGCTAATGTACAACCTGCCATTTTCACGCATTAACCAGATAAAGTATATCTATTAGTGGTTATGGTGGCTTGGTTGTGAGAGCACTAAAGACGATACTCCCAAAACGCCATTAATGACTCGCAGTAGTAACTGTTTATAACCAAGTTCTTACAAATGCTAATCCAAATGCAGTCCTGGTTGTGCGGAAGGTAATATAATTTTGAACGTGGAGAAGTTTTAAAGGCGCCTTTTCACCTTTCCAATTCCTTGATGCAGCACCGTAGAATACTCGAGCAACATAAAGAAAATCGCGGTAAATAAATAATGGAACAACACTATTCGCAGCATCGCCGCGATTTTCATAACTAAAACGAGATCACGTGACCCACATCAGCCTATTGGATGACGGAGAATCTGGAACGTGGATGCTGTGTTTAGAATATGGGCAAGGCTATCGAAATGGTGAACAGGTGCCTTTAATTCACAATAGTTAAGTTGATTGAAATCAAGAGCTTGGTCACTTACTGGAAAAAAAGACGCTGTTAAAGTAACAGCGGACAAAGGAACGGTAAAAGACACGTTATATCTTCTTCAAGAGCCATGGACTAAAATTTGTACTTTTCTGGATAATCTTTTGCCCTGCCATGGTAAGAGGTTTCCACCCGGTTAGATGCCTTAGGATTACCCAATTTAATAAACTTTTTTCTGTTGCAAAGGGGTCCGCTGAGTTTCAAAATGATTTGAGTTATACAGCAAAAGTCTCCGAGAACCTCACTTTAGAATAGGTAAATGAAGAATGACGAAACGGGGGAAGGGTGGTGGGGGGAGGTGGAATCTTGGCAGTATTAAGAAAACACCCACCTTAATTACAATTGCACAGTAATTTACATTATAATAAAGAAGCAAACTCCTGTCGTAGTATCCCGTTGTTCAATTTCATGTATTTATTTTCCCAAATAGTAGCATCGTAAGGCATCATAACGATACCCAAACTAAAAACAAAACCAAGTGAATAAATAAACGTTCGGGTAATAGTGTGTTTACCTATCAAAAGGACATAAATCCTTCCGGTATATCGTGCGCCCCGATGAGATTACAGTCGGCAACATTTACACAGGTTAGAGTTAATGTCGCCAAATCACCTCGCACGCAAGAAAAAAGAAGTAAACGAATGTGTTGGCAACATTTACATACATTTGAACTAATGTCGCAAAACTGAGTCATGCAGGAAAGCCAACAGGGATTTATGTTCCTTTAAGCTACGCTTGCATAATGATCATCCACATTTGTCAAAAGCAATAAAAAACTAAGCATTCCAGATTCTAGTTACAGATACTAGTTAACCGATTTCATTCACAGATTCTCAAAACACGTTGAAACGATACCTCAATGATTCTATACTTTGATATAGTCCCCATGCCACTGTCCATGTCGACACAGAAAGGTGCGTTCCTTCTTTAGCTATTCTGGGTTGCTTAGTATGGTACAAATGTTGCAAACGATAAATTTGTTAGCATTATAGTACTCAGAGGATCTGTCACACTCCTAGCCGAAGCCATGGCACCAGAAGGCAAGCGGAACAATTTTTGCTGGGTAATTCCAATAGGAAATCTTTCACATGCACAATCGACATGAGCACGAGGTATCAGAGGACGTTCTTTCCCCGAAAGTGCCAGGTGTGGCTGAGGTCAGGCTCGAACTAGGGACCTCCTGCACATGAGGCGTAGTGCTACACTCTGTACCTTGCCCCATTGTTACCATGGTGATCCAAATACTATAGCAAAGCGACTTGGCGTGGCGAGGGGAAAAGTCTGAGGTGAAAGGTTCTGGACGAAAGGTCCTTGGGAAACCGTGTTTTTTTTTTTGTATATTAGGTTAGGGTAGGTCAGTTGCCTTGGCTCAAATTTCACCAGGTAGGCAAAGGAGTCTATCCACTTTTTCTATCAGCTTTTTTTCCCGGAATTTTTTCTCACACCTTTTTTCCTACATTAGTCTCTACCGGCAATACTCGATTGACAGGAAGTCCTAAGAATCACACTTAACTACACTTGCACGCTGTCGCTATTTCTTTGACAGATGTCAACGACTAATCACAGGACATCGACATACACGCTAAATAAAACAAAAAACTAATAATGCGTCTTTTTCTTCCTTGCGTACAAATTAAATCGCTCAACCGAAGAATTTCGGATAAAGACCTGGTGAAGGTGGGTAGCAAATGCTTGTTCAGTATTGCCAGACGGAACGCTTGAGCCTGAATTTTTGTCTATATGCGTTCCGTACACACCTATAATAGCCTACATAACTAACTTGTCGTCGAAACTTTTGTAGGCGTAGTCAGTCCACTATCCCGATCCCTACTTACGAAATGGCTGTAAACTTCTAGTTTCTTGACCTATTTTGGGGATTGTCTCTCCTTACTTTTATGTTTACAAGATTCTAATCGAGTATGATTCTGTATCGACTTCCAAGAAACTTGTTAGGCTAACAGAGATTTATTTTTAGAAGTTGTAGTGAACATGTAACACAGCCCATCACTAACATTTTGGAAGACTACAGTAGACTATTTAGGCGCAGACTTTTAATATAATCGAAGGTGAGGTTTTGTTGGGTGATTTTGTTACAATTTTGCAATACTCAACTGTTAAAAGTCAGTCACCGTGGCAAGTGATAAATTTTATAATTTTATACAAATATTTTATTTTTATAGGATAGTTCATTCAAAATTATGGGTATTTTTAAAGTTTTCTACGTATATGTGAGAATTTGGAATTTATTTAAAAAAAAAACTTCCGTGCTATTTTGTAGTCCAGTATTTTATTTCCAGTTTAAGGATCATAAAATGTTTGCATAACAACCATAACATCATTTTGACAAATATCTTCGACCAAATTCACATAACAGTCTTTCAAATAAGGCTGCTACGATATCCTTACATAGAGTAAGTCGAAAATATATTTTCATTATTCACAGATATTTGCGTCTGTTTATTCCCTTACAAATTAGCCTAACTAGAAACTAACTCCTAAAAAATTAGAGTAAATTTATAAACATCTCCTTCGTTTTCACCTGAAAGACCGACAGGACTATATGTAAGATTTACATGCTCGAAGGTTAGTACGCTAATAATTAGTCACAGTTCTTACCAACCTGGAGAATTCGGAAAACCTGGTAAAATCAGTGCATTTAAACCTCGTTTGAAATTTGGCAAAAGCTTAGGGAATTCTCAAATTTTTCACAAAAAACCTTTGGGAAAAAGCAAACGACACTTAGGCCTTGTATAGGCTCAGGCAAACGCGTAAAAACATTATGTAACTTACTGTGTTTAAAAAGTAAACTATTTTATTCTGTATTGACACCTAAGAGTTCAACAAATCAGACTGTCCCTTTGCACATTCTCAGACCTACAAAACAAGAAAAACTAGTAAAATGTGTAAAACACAATTTCTGTACTAAAATTGTAGTAAACCGCCTGGCCTCAACTCGGGAAAAACCTGAAAACACAGGGAAATTATTTCAGTATTTTGGTGAGAATCCCTTAACACGCACACGTAACAAAACTTGTAGGAGAAGGGGGAAGGGATTGGAAAATGGCAAAACTCAACGTGATGTCATTTGTGCACGGTCCCTTATGCCCTACCGGGGGGGGGGGGGGATTCCCTTTTGTTCGCGAGGCTTACGGCACCTATAAAGATTTGGTTTAAAAATTCAGATAAATGTATGGATTAAGAAACCTTGATCTTACCGAGATTGTCATTATCTAGTGAATGACAAATTGGCTGACTGACGAGGAATGAAACAGCAGTGAGGAGATATATAAATAAAACACACCGGTACATAATAAAGTTCCTGGATGCTACGACGGGAGTTTGTTTATTCAGCTGACGGCCAACTGTTTTGTAAATAAATGTTATGTGCAGGGAAAGGTGGATCTTTAAATTGTAGTGCGGAAATAAAGAAAAATGTCTGCCTACGGACATGGTACTGGTTGCTGAATGCTGCCCCATTAAAAAACAGCGTTCATTGGTAATATTACAATTTATATATTCACTGAGGCCAATGTACGGCGAAGGTCAGTAACGGGGAAATGCAGTCATTGTGACAATCAATCTAAACGTAGTAAATTAATGTGATCAAGCCAGTGTGTTCATTCGTTGCACGGTAGACAGTGAAAATGGGGCACAATGTGAAGAAGTATAATATCAATTAGCAACAATCAGTAACAAACGGGATATTACGACATGTCTTGTTTACGGAAAACTATGGTCAATCAACCTTTGATGGGCCCCAACAAAAATAAACACCAGTGCAACAACAAACGGGGGCAGTGAGGCACCATGGCTTCCTACTAGACCGGCGGGAGCAGCTAGTTTACTAGGTTTCTTCTAATTGTTTACTTTCTTTACATAGCTTCAATCGATACACTACTTTTTAATAGTTGCTGGTTATTTTTTGGAGGCTGACCGTGGTGGAGAGGGGGGGGGGGGGTACTGGATTGTCACATTTGCTACAGACATGGAATCTTTGTGGTGGAATGGCGATGAGATGAGCGTTCTACTCTGCGCAAGTGAGCCCCCACCGCACTCACCTCTCCCGTAAAAAGTTGCACTTCTCTACGTCCACATTCAAGTCAAAGCCTGAATTTTTCTCTCCTTTATTTTAAAAATATCCTTTTAACCAAATATTTGCGTCTTCCGGGATAAAAAGTAAATATGTAAACATAAAAAAAAAATACAAAATTGTATACCTATACCCGTTGGGGAAAAAAAATAAATAAAAAAAAACATTTGCTTTCCCCGACCCACGGGCACGTTGCAAAAACAAATACTTTTTTTTTTAGCAATGTGCCTTGAATGTTTCGAATGGTTATAATTTTTAAACTATATTAGTATCTACTAATATAGAAAAGCAATATTTCGTCGGTATTTTTGTTAGGTTACTTCTTCATTCGGTTTAAAGGTGCTTGCTTCCATATTAGTTTCCTTGTGTGCCTTAGTTTCCCAACACTACGTCATGTAATTGTTTCAATGCTCTGTTTCCTGTTTAGAAAGCTTTGCTACATTCACTTAACCCTATGTATATGTTGCAAAAGTTATTTATGCGTGGGATGCACGAAAATAGTTTAAGGGGACGTTTGTCTGTCTTTTGATTTGCACATATGTCAATGTGTATTCACGAAATTAGCTATTATTCTTCATTCGATGATAAATTTGCGAATCAAATAACAACAAAAATAATAATTACCTGGGGAGGGAGGGGGGGCGCCCAATAAATTTGCGCTTACAGGATAATGACAGGAGCGTACTGGGAGGGTCATTTAGTCCCCGTTAAATTGTTAACGAGGCCCCTCTCTTGTGGCGTTTCGTAGAAATCGGTCATCATGATAAAAATTCAATTGCCCTCAACACGCCCTCGGTTAGGGCCAACTGGAAACTCCCGTTTTCCCGTGCGGCCAGTACGCCCCTGCTAACAGCATGGTAATCCCAAAATGTGATGGATGGGTAGTTTCCGCGTGTCCGCGTGGACGTTAGAAACTCATTTTGGCCTTTTCTTTCAAACTTAATTTTCCGCGGTTTACAGTCACTCCGCACGTTTTCAGTATGGCTTTTGTGTGTAGTAGGTGTAGCGGACAAGCTAACCGGCATTTCGTTGTCTTGGTGTTTTCTTTTTTTAAAGGTGTGTCGTTTTTTTGTTAAAATAGGTGCGCAGATTCCAGACTAGGTGTGGCCCGGTCCGTCTATTATTTACAGTTTTAAACAAACTTTAAAAAAAAAAAGTGGCAGAAATACTAACACAAAAACTTCACAAACACACAAACTATGTTTAATGTACTTACGTTGTGCGTACACGCCAGGAGACACAGCAATGGCAGAAACATATTCCTCATGGTGAAAGGTAGGTTGAAACGGGGGAACGCTGTTCGTGCAACTCGGAGTCTTTTTTTTCCCCACCGGACCACGGACGCAGCGTTGGCTCAACAAAGACCGGCTTGAGAGGGAGCTGCCTCAGGCAGGACAGGAGGGTTTTTCTTTTTTCGGTTGGTTGACGGACGCCTCCGCCTATTTAAAAATGACTCACAACTTTAAGGGAATACCGTGGTGTGTTGCGTACAAACGTGTTTTGCGTTGTCGTTGCTAGCTGGCGCTTACATACGCCCAATTGGGTTTCACACACGCAACAAGTTGCCGTCTCTCGCTTTCCTCAACGCGCCCAGCCGTATTTTGCTCTCCTCCGCAGCCTTTCTGCTTGGCGTTGCGATCCGACCTTGATTGGTATGCTTTTAAGGCAGAGCTCGTTGCTGATTGGCTAAAAGAGGCGCACCTCCCTCGCGGTGATGGCGGAGCGGGAGTTTTAAGTATTGGCACGGTTTTGGCAACAGCCGGCGTGATGGCCGACATGTTTATTGCAATGACTGTTGACCCCGACCGCCATCCTTTTAAACTTTAAAGTGGCACTATCACCGATTGAAATGCGAACGAAAATATCGTGGCGCCATCTAGCGGCAATGATGCAGTTAACCTTTATAGCTTGCTCCCTGGTGCACGAGTACGAACCAAATTTTCACTCAATAATTAAGGATGTCGTGGCTGGTATGTTTCGTTAAAAGAAATGCCGTTATGCATTCCTTCGCTTGGTGCAAGCAAGAGCTAGATGTCACTACATAGCGCTAGATGTTGTCAGATTTCGTCTGCTTTCAATCGGTGATAGTGCCACTTTAAACCGTGGATGAATGGTGAGAGATAGTAGCGTAGCTATTGGGGGGGGGGGGGGGCCAACCAAAGGGGCTTATTCGGCAAATTAGCTAAGTCACTTTTTGCATAGCTGAAAAAAACCTTGACTATCCTGAAGACGTATTTTATTTATAAAAAATGGTAATTATATAGAACTGCGCCTTTTCACGCTATCGACATAATTCAACTACCTGTTGATTCCTTTCGTCGTTGCGGTTCAGACAATCATAATGAAAACCTTGCGCAAACGTTTTTTTCTTTTATAAAATAAGTTGTAAAACACGTATCTAGCATGAAAAGCTGAGAGATTTACATTCCAACTTTTTTTTTATGTGTATAATGCAGTCAGCAGAACTGAACTATAAAAATGTTTCCAACGGCACTTTACAAAACCAGAAAATACCGGAAAATAGGAAAAATGTAGCAGCTTTCAGGACTCTGCCCCGGACCTGCTGAGGGAACTTACAACGCTCCCCCAGACCCCCTAGCTGTTATTGGTTTCTCCTTGCACACCATGCTAGTGTTGCCCCATCAGTACAAAACGCTAGTTACGCCACTGACAGAGATAACCTACATATTTGGAGAAGATGATCGGATCGTTGAATGGACAGGAAACCCTGGAAAAGTTCCTGCAGTAGTTAAGGGTAGGGTGAGAAAATGCCAGTCCCCGTCAACAGCTGTTGGATCTATTTTTTCTGTTGGTAATCCAATGTTTTGTAACTCCAGAACTAGGGGCGCATTTATGCAACGGCTTGTCTTTGCATTTTCGCAGCTAGAATTTAATTGCGATGGCAAAGGTGTCGTTTGTATGGTAGCAATGTATGGTGTCGTTTGTATTGGACTGCTTTCAGTCGAATAATCCGTGACAATGACCATTTTTTTTATATTTAATTTTTAAGTATTAAATTAATTTCTTTTGAGCCTTAAGTCAGCCGAAGCAATTTAATGCTTGTATGGCTGAACCGGCTCAATTTCGAACATTACCAGAATTTTTAGAGAAGAAGAATATCTGGTAAATGGAGGTGCCAACCCGGGGATTCGATCCGGGAAACCTCCGATCATCGTAGGGGCCGAAAGATTGTCCAGAATTGGCCAGAATGGTTTCCATAGCCGCTGAAGGAGCATGGCAGCCTCTCACTACTCTGGCCGGCAGTACTGGCAGGGACTTTGCCAAGGTCCCCTTTCCAGGGGTTCGACCAGATCCGCAAACCTCCAGCAACCAGGCTGAGCTCTCTCACCGCTCAGCCACGATGACGAATTCCTTTTGACGAAACAATTTTTCCAGTCGTTCTGAACTCACATTATTGTTTTCGTTGAGAGCCGACAAATCTAAAACTGCCGCCATGTTGGAATTTCAAGTGGATTCTAGCTGCGTTGCGAGAATGGAAAGTCGTTTATGCATAATCGTACCCTAATTCCTTCTTTTTATTGTATAAAATGCTGTATGTAATGGATTTTAATTGGTTTTTTTTTATTTAAGAGTTAAAAAGGCTCTATTACTGTAATAAACAAGTTTAATCGCCTTATTTGCCCTTAAAAATCCTAAAATTTAACAAAGAACAACTGAGAAGCATAACATAAAATAATAAGAAAAAATTCTAAATTGTCATTTTTGACTTTAAATAAAGCTTGAATTGTTTAATGTTACATTTTCACCTTTTTCGATTAAATACGTGTTTTTTTTTTTTATTTCATTTAGAAAATAATTAGAAAATATATGCGTACCTATTACATCATGCAAACTACATTCCCACATTTGCCGGACACCGCCATCTAATGACAAGAAAGGGAAATTTCAAATGCTTTCTCCTGTTCGGGAGGTCCATGTTCGAGTCTGGCCTCAGCCACCCCCTGTCATTTTCGTGATGAGAAGGGCCTTGTAGTGTGTCGTGCTTATGTCAATTGTGGTATGTAAAAGATCCTTGGATTTTCCGCCTGGATTTCTCCAGCTAAATCGTCTCTCTCATCCGTCTACTCATCATCATCTTCATCTGGAGGTAACGAAGTAAAGCTTGTGGCACACTGCTCCGTTCCATTCCGTTCGGACGACGAAGAGAGCCTCCAGGGCCACCGTAGTTAGCGACGGAAGCAATGTGTGCTGGGCTATCCGTTGCAGTCAGTCTCTAACCACGGTAGCCCTGGAGGCTCTCTTCGTCATCGGAACGGAACGGAACGGAACGGAACGGAGCAGTGTACCACAAGCTTAAAGCGATAAGTAGGCGTCGTAGGTGACGGAGGGCAGCCTGCACGTGCACCCTGATTCAAATCAAGTCAAATATTAATATTGTATAAAACACAGCATGCAACAGTTTTAATTTTTTTTG
>JAHWFP010230688.1:0-98905 GCA_023313725.1 Lithobius niger
CCTACAGGACCCCGATTTTTTGTGGGCAATCCGAGAAGTGGATGGTGATGATGGCTCAAAACAATGGCTACTGCATATGGAGGAGGCCAATTTTGCATCAAACCACAACGGCATGACGGGAATCCCCGGGAGACATGAGAGCCATCTCTGGACGGAATCGAAAAATGGGGACGTCTGAATGTGTCGAGAGGAGGTGAAGAGACACCCATGGAGAGCTTCTTGGTCGCAGGAAAGAGACCGTGTCACATGTTAAGACGTAAAGGCCACCTGGGCTACTTCTTCAATGAAAACGAGTTGGTCTGGGGCGTCCTTGAGGATATAGCCGGTCCACCCCTTCTTAATTGCGATCCAAAATACTTGTTATTGGTGGAATCAGTTTGATGAACAATTGGTTGTGGTGGATTCTTTTCCCCAAGGGGCTAATTCAGCCAATCTGGAAAGGCGACCCAGTTAAGAATGGGCCTGCGGTCGCTGCGCAAATGTGTTCATCTTCTGTTTTTTTTTTACATATAAGGAATGCATGTGTACTTTATTATAATCAAAGATTGGTGTACGACAGAGTATGATTAGATGAAAGAAAAGTGCCTTGGTAAGTGGCGGAGGTTCCGGTACGTGTCGGCTGAGACCACATTAATCATGGGCGCTCCTAAAAGGGACAGTGGAGCGGAGCCGGCGGTGTCAAGTGAATGATGCACGAGGTGAAGTGTAGTGCTGTGGACGTTGAAGTTCCTGAAGAGGATGGAGGGGGTAAAGCACAGGCTTTGTCTTCGTGGTGCGGAGGTTTGGATGCAGAAGTCTGGAAATCCCGGTAATATGGAACGTAGTTTTAAGCAGGGTTGCAGGCAACTGCGGTAGCAACGAAAGTAGGTCTGGTGAGCCATTCAGCGGTGATGCAGATGGAACGCAACGGCCAGAGGTTTGGGACTGAGCCAAGGTTGCTCCGATGGACTTGATCCTATTTCAAGGCACAGAAGGCAAGGCGAGGAAGTAGATGAAGCTGAAAATGCTACAGTGGGAGTCAAGTTTTGGGAGAGCGGTCGTGTTTGTGGGTTCCAGATGAACGTAACAGTACGAGACCTGCTGAGCGCCAGGTCCTGAAAACGTGGGAAGGGGACAGGTAGCCTAATGGGTGCAGCACCGGCTGAGGTGATGCATCTTGGTTGTCTGATGACAGTGGAACTGAACGATTCGTAGTTGGCAATGGAAGGCCAGGACGTACGCAACGAAAGGCGTCTGGTTGAAGGCGTGGTGCGAATGACCATGGGGGCCGAAGATGATCGGAGGGCAGCATCCAACATATGCCAGATACTGTGATCGTCTGGGAAAAGCGATCTTGCAAAGTAAGATAAGAGTCGTCATAATAATGACTGTGGAGTGGGCTTCATGAATAGTCAGTCGCCCTATCTGGCAAGGCGGGGCCGCTTAAAAAATTCCGGGTGGACGTGTGATCCTTTTCAGTGGTCGGTGGACCACCCAGGTGAAGGCCTGAAGAGGTCGTTCTTTTCGAACGGGAGCTTGTTGATGGTACGGACGAACTGCCCGAAGCCGAAGGCGATGATGGCGTCAGTGACAAGACGGCCGCTACATCGGAAGACTGGTCGCTGGTGCGAAAGGAGTTGGCCTCAGTGGTGACCGCAAGCTAGTCCATAGGACTAAAGTCCGTTCAAGGAGGTAACGAAGGTAGTGGTGAACAGAAAGGTCTCACAACTGACTACAAGGTGGACGTTAGTTTTCCTGACGTGGAGACAGCGCGAAAGCGCTAGCTTATCCAATGCTTCTAGGGGAGCATAGACGAGCAACCACGTTGTGTGGTGGCCCTAGGAAGAACGATGAGGCCATGTAAGGGGTTGACGTTTTTATAGGAGGCCTGCACCACTCATGAGAAAAAGTATTAGCTACGAGGCTGGCAGGGAAGCCAACAAGTTTCTCTAGCGGCAAATCGCATTTGAGGAAGGTAATGCTATAAAAGGCACGTAATGTAAATTTTTATCGGCTTATAATAACCTAATTGTGACCAAAGTCTGTTTTTAATACATTTTATTTACAATTTAAACTAACTGACGAGTTTAAAAAGTAGCTTTTTTTAATATAAATAGGTTGTCTTGAAGTAACACTGAAATAATTTAGGTTTGTAATTATACTGTTGCTTACTTTTGAAACGGCAAAAGAATTAGATGATGTTCCAGAATTAACCGAGAATTGTTTTTAAATCACGGTGGTGATAGGCTAAGAGGAAAAGGGCTACTAGCAAAGCAAATCAAGCCGCCAACTCAGTATTCAATTTTGATTGTTTACTCAATTTTCATGGAGTTAATTGTTATCAGACTTGACATGACGAAAACGTTGTGGGAAAGCTTGACAATTACTAAAGTCCCTTATCGGTTAGTAGCTGGATTTGAATTGGCATCTTCTTGATTGGGAAACTGGGACTCTTAACCACTGGGTTGCTGGTGCTCTCCGAGACCCCTACCAAACTTTGCGTCGTGCTTTGGACTTTTTGAAAAGATCCAAGGTTTGTTTGAGCATGTCAGACAAGGTCATGCTCAACTAGCGATTCCACCACTGACATGATGAAATCTGCTATTTTCGTCTTTTACGAAATTCAACTTATTCCCAAGAGACTATTGTTAAATGGTTTACATTCGTGTGTGTACGATAAGGATACTACTCTCATAATGCAATTCTCCGCTTAGGTGCTACATTATTGCTGTTTGTCAATTAATCCTTTTGTGTCGGAAGCTAATACACCTGCTTCTGGAAGGAATTTTTCCCAAAAGTGCTGCCACATTAAAAGTTTTTTAAGCCATGATTATATAATGCTAAAATTACTCTCATTGACTAATGGCTCAAACTTTAAAAGACACATTTCAGGTTTTCATTTAACTTTTGACCTATTGGTAGTGGGAGCATCGCCAAGTATGTAGCACAGCACATATTAATTCCCTTACACTGTAACACTCGTATGTACACGTCAAAAAGTAGAGTACCAAAATTTAAAAAATATATATCTGTTTAGGTGGGGTTTAATGTTGCACTGACTCTGACACTGCAGTTACTGTGATGTGGCATGTTCACTCAACAACCATTTGCGAACTAAGGCACAAGCAAGTGACACAACTTGCAAACTTAAACAATTCTATAAATTGCGCATTAAACACATATGGTCTTATGCAGTTCATTGGGCAAAAAGCACGGCAGGGGGATAGAAAAAGCTAACCTATTTTTAGGAGTGTGTGAGACCGAATCAGAGACGAGTCGAGCCGAGCCAAGCCACCGAGGAAAACCGTCTTGAGAGTGAGAAAACGAAAGTCGCACCCAGAAAGAGGTTCATATGGAGGGGCAAGGAGCAAGTTCAATACAAGCGGCAAATCCAATCTGGAAAGATACGACGAGTGACTGGGCGATCCATTTCAAAAAGCTTTAGAAGCGCTGAAGTTGCCAGCAGCTTTAAAGACTGAATTAAGAGCCGAACGATAAACGAATATCGTAGATCCTTTTAAGCCTTCTTTGAAGATGTCAGAGAAGAAAATTACGAGTCAGGAAGCAGGTGGGGTTGACAAGATCAACCAATGTTGTGTGACGTCAACGAAACCATTATTTCCAGTAGCTATCGTACCAATTGGTAGACCTGCAGACGGCCGTACTGGCGATGCAGGTGGCCTGTTCTTCAAAAATTCATGACATTGTGAGGAGTCGGATTATAGTAGCCACCCACGCAGGTGTAGGGAGCGACGGCAAGGGTGGAGATGGGTCCTGTGTCGCTGGGACAGGAGGTCCGGGTCCAGCGGGAGCCGTCTGGGGTTGTCAATTAGAAGATTCAGGGCGACAAGCAGGAACAGGCCGGGTGACGTCTGAATTTTGTGCTGGGCTAGCAGATGTAGCTTGAATGGGGAAAAAGGTAGCCGAACAAACCCTGCAGAGAGGATCAGGGCGTCCACTGCCCAAGCGTAGCCGTTGGAGACTGGGCTGACAAAGTGGGGAAATCTGGCATTGTGCCTCATGGCAAACAAGTCTAGCACTGGTTTGCCCCAAAGAAGGGAGAAAAGAGATTCGCAGATTGACATCTTTAGTGTCCATTCGCCAGGGGAAGGGAGGAAGAGAGAAGAGAGTGCCGGGGGGGGGGGGGGATTAGCTGTAACGTTCCGATTGCCTGGGATGTGGAGTGGCAGAATCCTAACGTCCAGATTGACGCAAAGGCAAAAAATATCTGAAGTCACTTTGTGTAGAAGTCGAGACCGTGTGCCTCCCCACTTGTGAAGGTACCCCACAGCCATTGTGTTGTCAATGTGCACCTGTAGAACTTCCCTGGTAACTACGTGTTGAAAACTGGAAAGTGCATTGAAGACCTCTCATAATTCTAAAACGTTGATGTGATCCATGTGGCGGGGATCCCATATGGTATTGAGAGACATGGGCTCCTCAGCCGTCGAGAGCGGCATCAGTGAAGAAATGAAGGTCTGGTAGAGGTTCATGGAGCGGGATTGCTTGAGCAAGGTTCACGACGTCTATCCACTAAAGAAGCGTTTCTGTAGGGAAGGAACAATCCATGGGGATCCGGAGTGTCGTCCCTAGCAGCGGCGTGGTCCGGAAGTCGATGCGGAAATGGTGAAACGGTCGAATTATCCAGCAACCGTACGTAACCAAGTTGGCCACGGAGTCGAGTTTGCCGATAAGGGAATTGAGACTGGGAAGGGAGGGCGTCTGGGAGCGAAGAAAAGTGCGACCTGTTGCGACAATGTCCGAGATTCGATCGGGGGAGGGAATGTCTGTAGCCGACACTAGATCGAACGCAACGCTGAGAAAGATGAAATCTTGGGTGGGAAGTAGGCGGGACTTTGGGGGGTTGGTGAACAGAGAAACTGTTGAGGAGTCTCAATGGTCGAGAAGAGAGAACGGATCGTGGTGCTGTAGAAGCCAATCATCTAGAAACACGTTGACTAATGTTGAAAAAACGTTGACTAATATTGTGCGCGGTGTAGCATCGAAAAATTATTGGTGTGGCATTGAGGCCGAAGGGTAGGCAACGGAATTCGCAGACTGTCCGGTCGTACATAAACTGGATAAGACAACAGACTATTGGGTGAAGAGGTATGTGAAGGTAGGTGTCTTGGAAGTCTATGGAGATTGTCCAGGCGCCGGGTGAGAGCTGTTAAAGCCGGGCTGAAGAGGGTCGGCCGAAACTCTGATGGGATGATTGAGGAGGAGGTTGTGAACTTGGGACGTTAGATGGGGACACACTGATGGGGCATACTCACAAGGTGGCGAGGAGACGAGCGCAGGACTGACGGACGGAAAACGTGAGAAATGATGGAGAGGACATGTACATTAGAAGTAATTTGTCACCAGGCAGGAAGAAAGTGCTGCAACCGACAACCTACTCGGAAATTCGAGAAGGAAATGTTACTGGACGGAACGAGATTTGAGTCGCTCCCCCCCCCTCCCCCCAGGTGAGGAATAGCGACTGTGACGATCGGGAGTGTAGCCAAAGGTGTTTAGAGCATCCCCAACCGCGAGGGGTGGTTCTGCCTCGAAAGGGCGGTCCATCGTTGGAGGAGCGAGGAGCATAGTACAAATCCAGAGGGTCAGACGAGGCGAGCCCTCGATTTTTGACTGGTTCAAAACTGGGCGACAATGGTTTATAAAGGAAGCAGACAGGTATAATGTCCTCTACTGTCTTAAGCAAGTCAGATAATGGGATACCGGAAGAGTCTGCTTCGTCAAGTAGGGAGTTCTCGAAAAGGTCGAGAGGTTGTTCCAGATCAAGGTCACAGGGCGCAATGCAGGCAGGGAAGGTGAGTGGCATTCAAAAGGGGCAGAGTCCACGTCACTGTCACAGCCCAGACATCACAGGAAGAGACGGGTGATGGCAGGGTTCGAGTACGGGCGGCGGAGGACAGCGAAATGCTTAGTGTACTTCGCATGACGATGGAGAAGAGCGAAGGTTCTTTGAAGGCCTGTTGGTTGATGAGGAAAGATGACGCTTGCGGGTAGTAGGAACTGACGGTGCAGATCAAGGTATTTGTGTGTGCATGAAGTATCTTGTAAGAGTGTCGGGGACATCCTAGACCGGGAACGAGGCTTATAGTAAGAGGATCGAATGGCGTGTCCATGAGACGATGAATCTGCTCGTGAGACAAGGGCTCCTCCCAGGAAGCAGCACGAAGACTCGCTGGAGAGTGTCGGGATGAACAGGACAACAAATCCAATGGGAGGACAGCAGGGCGAACAAGAAGCTTATTGCCATTTTGCTTAGCCTTGATTTAGACTTTCAAGCGGGCGCCTTGATTTAGACTTTTAAGCGGGCATACGCCTCCTTGGCCCGAAAGAGATTCCCTTGAAGTGTTCACCGATCCGTAGTGGCGAAAAGACACTGTCCACACTGAAGTGGCGAAGAGGACGACTTGGCAGGTGCCGCCAGAGACCGTGGGGCGACAGATAGTTGTCGCAAGGTGAGGCGGCTTATTTGACGACATACAGACGTCGGGCGACAACCGTTGTAGTCCGCAGAAGAGCCCGGCTACAAAGGTGGCCAGCTGGAAATAGGAACTGGAGACAGCCTAGGAGGCGGTGGAGAAGGTTGCTGGCATTTTGGAGCCCCCTTAGTCCGAACCATGATGCGTGGTAGACGATGATGCTGTTTCCTGGAAAATGTAAGGACATCTTATCGAGATGAGAGCTAGAGAAGAAATGATGCCTCAGCTCGATACGCGACGCCTTATAAGGAGGAGTTCGCGCATGCATACTGGGTTACAAGCTGGCGACTAGGCCTATTTAATCTCTAGAGGTAAAGAGGAGAGTAACGCTGTAAATTACGGATCCCGGCTAAAACATCGCCGCCGAAACATCATGTGACAAAGACATTGCGGGGACTAAACATCGTGCAGTCAAAACATCACACGGAAATTACATCGCGGATACAACATGGCGAACAATAACATCGTGGACGAAACATAGCACGGATGAAACATCGCTGACGAAACATCGCAAATTAAAAAAAATTGTTGTTGCTGTTTAAAATACAGGGTGGTCCGCAAAAAAATTGACGAACCAATATTTTCTAAGTCCAACTTTTCTAGTTAGCACCCATCAGAACCAGGATAGGACAAATCAAATGAAACGAAGATTTCTGTCGTCTCCTGATTCTGCGGGGTGCTAACTAGAAAAGTAGAACTTAAAAAATGTTGGGTCGTCAGCTTTTTGTGGACCACCCTGTATTTAATAAGTTGGAAATTAACTTTAAAAGGTGGAATTTTTAAGGCGATGTCAGGCGATGACATTCTCTCCTACCCCTCCCCTACTATAAAAATTGTATCTGACAAAATAAAAATACCAAGCTTATTTAAATACTATCTGAAAACCCGTCAAAAATGACGGGTCCTAGTCTTTAGGGATTGAATTTTCGCGAAAATTGTCTACTGAATAGTAAAATTGAAACGGGGCTAAAAAAAAAGGAAACTGCAGCCCGAGAAAGACACCGGACCCCCCCTCCCCAATGTTTTAGCCAGATACCGTAAAATTACAGGTAAAGCAAATTTTCGAAGGACATATAGAAACTTATGTTCACCAGCTTTTTTCTAATAGTAGTAAATTTTAAAATGACCATCCCTAATTTCAGGTGAAAACTAGGGCAGTTATCCAATTGCCTTCGAACCCACTTTACAGCATCTTTAATAGCAAATACTGTATTAAAAAAAAAAGCCTAATTTTAGAGATCGATACCTAAGTAGAAGTTTATCACCATATTTCTTTGTTCGCTATTAAAGTTTTAACCTGCTTAATCTGCTGAGGTTGTCTCACAACGATGGAAGACATTATTTTGCCAAGAAGTTCGTAGAATTTTTGCAACTTAAAGGCAGATTGCCACCAAATGAAAGTCTGTAGCATCTAGCACTGTTGAGTTCTCTCTAGCGCTTGCTCGAGGTACGCAGAAAACATTATCTTTTAACACAACAAACAAGCACATGCCTTCTTAATTATCGAGTAAAAATTTGGTACGTCCTCGTTCACCTGGGAGCAAGCTGTAAAGGTTAACAATATTACTGTCACTAGACAGCGCCACGGTGTTTTCTTTATATTCTACCGTGGCACCTTCTAGTGCCAGTAATATCGTTAACCTTTACAGCTTCCCTCCAGTGCACGAGGACGTACCAAATTTTTACTCAATAATTACGGAGGCACGTGGCTTGTTTGTTGTGTTAAAAGATATTTCTTTGTGCATTCCTTTGCTTGCATCGAGCAAGCGCTACAGAGAACTAGACAATGCTCGATGGCACTAGATGCTGCAAACTTTCGTTTCGTGGCAAACCACTTTGAAGATTTACATGAAAACCCAATTCGAATTTAAATGAAGCAAGCAGTCTGTATTAAGGACTGGCCTTGTGAGGATACACAATACACTAGTCTGAGAAGGAAAGAAAAGACAACTGCCCCAACTGGGACTCGAAGCCAGGACTTCCCGTTTACTAGCCGGGCACTCTAACCACTGCGCTACCGGGGTGGGTCCTGGCTACAGGCTCCAGCTGAGCTAAGTAGCTGTTCGATCTTTCTCAGTGGTGACCTAAAGATCACAAACATACACATAAGGATGGAAAGCAACTTTGCTTCTTGGCCTCCACACTAGACCCAATGCAAGTAGTAAATAAAGAATAAAGAATATGTGTATTGTGTATCCTCACAAGGCCAGTCCTTAATGCAGACTGCTTGGTTCATTTACCCTTTACCTTGTGATTCTTTTCTTATTTGCAATTCTAATTTGGTCGGCCCATCCATTTATTTTGAGTAAACAAATTTAAATAACAAAACGGACAACAAAATTTCATAAATAAAAAAAAAGTTTTTCATTTTATTTAAAGGCAATAAAATCCAATTAAGGCAGCACACGAGAAATTCATTCCTCCGGGAAACGTTGGATCACATTCACTATACATTTAGGCCATCCATTGGTTCATACCTCAAACCAATTACACCTCTTTAAACCCGGTTTTTTTTTTAATAATTAATCGTCACGGAGAATATCACAAGATTATCTCATTAACTTCAGTTCCGTCCAGTCAATAACATATAATACTGAAATACTATCGGAAACTATTCGAGTTGGCCAATTTTCACTATCATTAACTAAAAGATATGTACAAACGGCCTACAGTTAACGTACACAAGAAATATAGGTATGTTTCCACGATATGTAGGTAGCAGGCTTGCTTCTATTGAATAAGAAAGCTTACCAGATATACACATATTTCTTATTTTCATGTCATTATTTTTGTCTCCCATTCTACAAATGCAAATTGTATGTACGTTATTTTATGCAGATTACAACAAATGCACCGTATAAACAACTCTGCAAAGGACTTGTCTTTCTCGATGAGGCCCATTTTTCACTTGCACAACCTTCACCAATGTCAGTCAACACTCACAAATGGTGAGGGATCTGCAGTTGACACTTTAGTTTTAGTCCTTTTGCAAAAAAGGCAACTTGAACTGAAGCCAGGAATATTAAATGGCCGTCATCATGTCAACTGTACTAACTAGAAACCAATAGCTAGACGTTACATCCAGAAATTCAATGACCAACCAAATCAGTAGTTCACCCTTGGTAATTGCTAATTTTCTTACCTGGAGCATTACGCAGAAACATTGAGTGCAAATGGTTTCCGTTAACAATATGTGGCGAGTGTAAATCCAAATGGCAAGCTTTGTAAAGCATCTTGGTCAAGAGGCGAATGCCGACTGACTGACATTCATGAAGGCTGCTTGTGCCAATAGAGTAAGCTGCAGTGTTGATTCAACAGAGGAAATGGATGGTTTTGTTTTCTGCACTAACATCCTGCAAATGTACCACCCAGGTCTGTAAGAAGTACGGTCAAGACTTTACTGGATGATTTGAAGCCAAAATTGTTTTTTTTTTTTTTTTACCACAAATGTGAAAACAAATTCAATGATTCTTAATCACACCATTTCAACAATGAACTCAACATTAATAAGCATCAAAACCACAAACAATTGTTGAACATAATCAAAAAGTATGTTTTTGCATGATATCACCTTGTATATCTAAAACCGAAACTCCATTTTTGAAGCAAAGGTATCATTTGCACAAGTTCAATATTCATGCTTCAAAACAATATAACCCATACATTTTCATAATCCGAATTTTAAAAAAATTGTTCTTTTTACGAGTTGATTTACACACACTGTTCCGGCTTTGAGGATCAGACATAATCCGTGTATGAAATAGCAGCTTTTGCCTTTCTTACGCAAAAGTTTAGAACCTACAGCCCAACTTACTTATTCTAATTTTAACACAGTGGCCGCAAATCAAAGGTGAGCGTACTAGTTATGCAGAATTTAATAGGGCCCAAATTTGCATCCTAGTAACCATCAGTCATGACAACCGTACAGTATTTTACAGACAACTGCATCAAATGAAAGTTCATACAATGTGGATTCATGATATGAAATATTAAGCGTAATATTAAAAAGGCCATGTTTAGCAGGTAACATTCTTAATCAGGCTATGTGTAAGGTCAAGAAAATATTGAATGCATAATTGTAACTGGTAAAAAATAGCAATTCATCTAACAGTTTTTCATCTCCTTAACACCGAGGAGCGAAGCCCATTGTTTTATCAATGCCTGCCGTCGTAGACTACGAAGCTATGCAATGCTCATAGACTTGAGCATAAATTAATGTGTTTTATGTATCTGTCAGTAAAGATTCCAATGCGAATCATTATGTAAATATAATTATGTATACACTATATGTACAATTTGAGCAAGATGTACAAATACAGTTTTAAAAAACTGGTGAAATATAGACCTAGCAAACTACATCATCTCAGGAGAAACAGCACAGTTTTTTCCAGCCTTTCTTTTTATGGAGGTCCGGTGACGTGGAATGTACGTTTCCAAAACCATTGTCTCCACTCATGCAGTTCCCTGGCTTGAAGCACGGCTTCTCCGAAGCCTTCGAAAGCAATTTCTTGCCTTTGGATTTGCCAAAAGTCATCTTCTTTAAAGCTTCGTTCCGCTGCAACACCATCAAGATGGCAGTGTCAAACACCTCTTTTAGGTTTTTCTGCGTAAGGGCAGAACACTCAACGTAGGTGGCAATGCCAGTCTTTTGGGCAAGACGTCGAGCATCGTTCTCGCTAACGGGCTGCTCATGGTAGTTTGCCAACTCGATGAGAACCTTGACGTCACTACGTAGGTCGCACTGAGTACCAACTAGAATGATTGGGGTAGTGGGGCTGTGATGCCTCACCTCCGGAATCCATTTGTCAGCCACATTGTAGAAAGATGTTGGCGACACGACACTGAAGCACAGAAGGAAGACATCCGTTCCCGGATAACACAAAGGCCTTAAACTGTCAAAGTCGTCCTGAAAAAGAAAAATTGGACAAAAGAGTTAAAAAGATATTTTTAGAGTAAGGCGAACAGTCAACTATGAAAATGAAAAAAAGAACGGTTTATCGCGTGTAATGTGGCCTAGACACTCCTATCTTGTGAAAGCAATGATATTACAACATTGCACTGACAAGTATTGTAAATAAATTGATAAAGGATTGGGGTTTCTGAACGTATTGTCATACTACGTTCAGAAATGTACTTTATAAATAAGAAGATTAAGGTTCAAGCCACCTAAAAGAAAAAAAAAAGAAAACAAAGGTGATTGTTTTTCAATGTAATGCCCACATTGAGACGATGGGCAGGGCAAACCAAACTGGAGTCTAAAAAGCTTGCAGCCAGAAATTAGTTAGGCTCGGATTAAAGATTAATCTTAACTTTTGCACTTCTGTTAAAAAAAATTACGAGCTAAAAATATTATGAATTGAATTTTCCCCCCTCAATGTTGCATAGTGCATACTGCTGCTCCACAAGATTAGCTTTTTCCAAACCCTCTACTTCTGGTACTAGATCAACAAGTCCTGTCTTCTTCACAAATCTGTACCTATCCTGACCTACCATTACAAACAGATCAACGGGAAATAGAGAATGACTGTAATAACCAGTTACAAGTTTGAGTGTCTGTGTTTCTTTGTCCTGTACTTTATATATTGGAGCTGTAAACTTATTTACTCCCATCTAACAAATCTCGGCTTTACTCTGTGATTAAAGTTTTGATACACACAGTCAGACCTACGTAAATTACATTGCTCTGAGGGATATAGAAAAATAGGGACACAGAGAGATATATTAATTCAGCCGAAGCAACTTTTTGATTTAGAAGCAGTCTAGTCAACAGAGGCGTAAAGAGGCAGTTATGGAATTTGGACCGGGAAATCCACGATAATGTCAATATCGACAGCTTTCAGAACAGGCAGAAATACATTCCATAAACTAACTGTTAAAGGGCTTGGCCAATCAATCTTACACTGCCCATAATCAGTAAGGACTTTACCAGGATCCTCATTGTATATATTGCCCAAATCTATGTTGACTGCGCTACATGGATTATAAACACAGGGGCTTGTCATCTGACGCACTGCATGGATACAGTTTATATACATGTATATAGTATAATATATAGTGTATATATAGTATAGTATAGTATAGTATAGTACAGTATAGTATATAGTATAGTATATATATAGTATAATGAAAGATGTGTAACCAACCAGTAGTCATATAGTAGAACAATCAGGTTTTTTTTTTTAATAATCACTATTGTAATCACTGGAACTAACACTGAACATCTTTACTGTTAACTCGTCTCACGTTTGAAGTCATTATTTGTACCACTAGGTTGGCCAGAGCGACTAAGAAGCTTTTGAGTTTTTGCTATCCTAGTCAACTATTCGACGGGGCTTTTACCTCGGTGCTGAATCGCTTCTTAGATCGTTCTGGACAACGTAGTTGTACAAATAATGACATCCAACGTGAGACAAGTTATCACACGAGACTCGCAAAAACGCACACTTTCACAACGAAGATAGTGTGCTAACTGCAAATTTTCAACTACTAACTGTAGTCGTCATCAGGCACCTTAAAGGTAAATTTGAACTCTGTTTACATTTTGTTTTTCAGTCCAATACACGGTTCGAATTCGAAACTGCCGCTGTCTGCTATATTCAATCGAATGGGTCGAAGGTGTCCCATTAGTACACTATCTTCGCTGTGAAAGTGTGCGTTTTTGTGAGTTTCGTGTGACATTTTCAATCGTTGTAGTGTTTCACAGTAAGATGAATAACGGTGTTTTTACAAGTTATCAATAAAGACGGCGCGAGTTCCAGTGAAAAATTTAATAACGCTCAATACAGGTACAGATTGTTCTACATACGACAGACTTCTGGCTGGTTTCACACCTTTCATTATATTTTTTCTAAGTCCAACTTTTCTAGTTAGCACCCCTCAGAACCAGGCGAGGACAGAAATTTTCATTAGATTTGAAACTGTCCTCTCCTGGTTCTGAGGGGTGCTAACTAGAAAAGTTAGACTAGAAAATGTTGGGTCGTCAGTTTTTTGTGGATCACCATGTATGACCCAACATTTTCTAGTTAGCACCCGTCAGCACCAGGAGAGGACAGTATATATATATAGACTATCCTTGCAGAGGGCGCAACGGACGACAAGCCCCTGTGGACTATAACTATTAGATAAAATATTGCATTATCTAAATCTAATGCAGCTGGGGCATTCACTTTATTTATTTAGAGAAACAGAGCTATCATCGAACTAAACATAAACAGAAAATGTACCAGACTATCCTCATCTAGCTAGATTATATTACGCCCAGTCGCAACTCCACAATTCAACTTGTCACCTTAGTGAATTGGGGACAGTTCTTGTGACTGATTGCACCTATCACATATCTTGGGTTCATGGTCCTATTGCAATATATACTTCCTGAAATCAAACCAGCGCCAAGAGGACATGGCTACGAGCTGAGTGCAGTAGCTAATTCAATATATTTTAACAAATAACGCATAATAACGAGTTGTTTTGAAGTAGGCCAAAGTATGTTGTTTTGAAGTGTGTTTATTTCATGCTTTACGAGAAGAAACAAGCGCTTCAATAGATTTATATCAGGGATGAGAGAGTCCATCCAAGAAAAAAAAAGAGGAAAAGAGAAGAAAATGGGCAAAATTATAAGTTTTTGGGTGTTTTAATGCATTTTTAGGTGGTTTGCAAAGCTCAAAAAAAGAGAAAATCCGCCAAAAGAGGAAGAATATCACCCTTGTGTACGGAAAAAAGCCTCAGTAACGCTAAAACAAAAATTAAAAAAACATGCATGGTAAAAATAACACTATAACTCGATATTTAGCGGGTTTTTTTTTTTTCATGCAGCGTTTAATTTGAAATATTCAAGAGAAGATACTCGTTAGGTCTGTCCTCTTCAGTCTTAGTGTACACATAGGGCCTACGTGCACAGCTACAAGGTCAGAGAAAAAGTGAGTACTCGAGCCATCGGCGGGATTTGTGAGAGGTCCACGAGGAGCGAGCAAAGTGAACCACACAGCCCAGTGATCAACGTCCTCTTCTCCAAACCAAGTAAACGACCAGTTCGAATCCCGCGACTGAGTTTTAGAAATCTCATCTCGAGTCGGTTTAGCCCCTACCAATTCTTACACCAAGCCTGCACTAAAGTTGGCACCCAAGACCAAGGTATTTTGAAAAGTAAACCGCTGCACGCCTTCAACCCTCTCTGTCTAGCGACTTCACACCAGTTGCTAGACAGTGGGATGAAAGTGGGATAAAAGACTCTCTGAAGAAAGTTTCCTGAAGTGGGATGAAAGACTCCCTAGGGGAAGAAAGACCGCAGGAAAAAAGGCGAAGGAAATAAAGTGTCGGAGAAAAAGTAGAAGGGGGAAAAAAAAAAACAGACGAAAAAAAAGTCGCAGAAAAAATGTCACGAAAGACGTTTCCAGATTAAACTCCCTACCCTGCCTGGTTGAAATTCGAGCCAAAACAACTAACCTGACCAGACCTAACAAATATAAACTAAACTTTTTTTTTCAACAAAGGGGCAAAACAGTACGAAAGACGTTTCCTGGTGAAACTCGTTTCAAGCCAAATGTCCTAACGTAACCTACAATAACAACACGAGCGTCTGCAAAAGCTTCCAATCCCTCCACCCCTCCCAACCGTTTTACTGTAAGGCTGGGCCTATGCTGTTCCGATACATATCTCTACCGATATTTGCAGTATCGGTAGAAATCGAGATAGGCAGATAAAATTCTGATAAATCGGTAATAAACAAAATCAAAGATATTTTCACTTCTCGTCGACCGAATTTGACGTTTGAATACACCATATCGAAGGTTTTTTTCGCCAGCTTTCCAATGGTCCAAACTGCAAGTAGCATTCCCTAACCGTTTACACGTTACAATTTTACTGGGGTTTTTGCGTTTTTAAATGATTTTAGCGTACGTTATATGATTTTACACCAATACTTTTAAAAAATATTTTTTTTTTATAAAGAAGTACTTCAGTATTACAGTTTTCGATTAGTTGGGAACTGGGATCAGTTATTGGGATTTGGTATCCGTAATAAAGCTGATCAGCCTAGCCTTACTAGTAAGTTTAATGTAGTAAAGTGGAAATAAATATGAATTCAGTAGAAACACGCACTTTTTTTCAGGTTAAATATAAATCTAAACAAATTTTTTCCTACATTAAGAACTCTGTATCAATGATCGGTATGGGGACTCGGTATCTGCAGATTTTTTTCTTCGAAATCGGTATCGGTCGGATCGGTAAGAAAGTGGTATCGACCCAGTCTTACTTTTTAGCACCGTGCGTTTTCAGTTCAAAGCGTGGTTCGGCCTTGCTGCACGAGCGGTTAGCTTTTATTTAATAAGTACAAAATACAGTGGGTGCCTAGCAACGAAACATAAATAAGAATGGTAACCGGAAGAGGATGACGAGAAAGTGGGAGATGACAACGAGGTATTCCTGGTAATTAGGAGGAATGTACCAGAAAAACGTGACCGGGACACGCGCAGTTATTACGTGGGAAATCAAACTGCGTGCGGGAGTGGCCTTGTAGAGGTACAGCAGCTGAGCCACAACAAGCTTTGAATCATCTCTGCTTTGAATTATGACGATACGTTTGATATCTGTATAGCTGTCTGCAGAAGATGATCCAATTGGAGTGAGACAGTTCAGCCTTGGTTTAGCAGTGGTAGCTACTATAGAAGCTCGTACTAACTACGTATTCTCCTAGAAGTACCCGGCGTAATCTAAGCCGGTCTAGTCGGTAGCGGGAGATCTTAAAACTTGCTGTTTGATTAACCGATTTCGTTGTACCTTAAGTTTTTAAGTTTATTACGGTGTTATGTTATTTCTTATACCAAGGTGCTATTATCCACGACGTAGTATCGCCTCCTTCTCTCCCCCCTCTCTCTCTCCAAAGCAACACATGTTCTCTTCCTGCCTCCTTTTGCCCCTATTATGGACTACCCCCTCCCCCAACCACCCTTCCCGACGTGAATCATCGTTTCCCCAATGTTTTTACTCAGCCACCACTTTCCATGCGTGTTGACAAGCACTGACGTCACTTCCTGCTCTTCTACTTCCCAAAATCGAGCCCGGCTTCTAATTCGGTGAAAGGGCAACTCCCGTTTCGCCGAATCAAAATATTCGTCAAAAAATTAAAGGTTAAAGAAGTTAACGAAGCATTCCTACTTATAAGGAATTTGTGATTAGTTGCCGTATCAGATGTTTTTATCTGTTTAACCGCAGCGAGCGCGTCAGCAATTTGTAAAAAAAAAAAAAAAGATTCGGCAAAACTGGAGGGAATTCGCCGAAAATTAAGACACGGATTAAAATTCGGCAGAAAGGGATTCGGCAAAATGGGTATTATACACCGGTAACTTATATGATAATAATTATAATGTAATTTTAAAGCATTTTCCCAATACTACCGTGACCAGACGTTTTCCGTCTGCTTAAAAGATAAGAGCGCCAAGCACTGGCCAGTTTCGAGTCTATGATCTTTTAGGTTATACACGGTAACCAAAACACAATATAATTTATTTCAGGTGATATTTTAAATCGGACTGTTTGACACAAAACAAACATCCGCATTCGTTCTTATGTAAATTTTTCTTTTTTCCCGGTACAATGCTAACTGCCAATGAGGAGGTCAAGCAAGTCTTCGCACCCTCTTTCACTAATAATTCTTTTTCAGAAAAAGAAAGTAACCTATAAAAAGCAGCTGGTGCATAAATTAAGAGACTCGCTTGGCTATAAGTAGCCTTATAAGGATAGCTTGACTTTGCAAAGTTCAAGTACCTTGATGTAGGACAAAATGGACTCAATACTCCCAAATGTTCAGGTCAAGGATAGGAATTAAAGTAGATATTATAAGACGCAAGTATAACAATTGCAGACACCACTGATTGGCACGAATTTAGAAAGATTGCCGTCTGCCCATGCGAGAAAGAAGATTTCCATCTAGCCTACCCACCATACATCCGTTGACTGGCAAATAAATAATTTACCTCGGCGGATAAAACCATTGCAATTTTCGTTGCATTTTTCACGCATATAAGGCAAAACTAACGAATTTTCACGATTTTTCTTTTATTACTCCATCCCAGCTGTGGCCTGCTAACTAAGTTACAGGTGAACGAATGTTCATTTCTCTCGATTTTTCTTTCGCAGAGTGAGCTTCACACTTCATCAAATATTCACGAGCAGCTGCCAAAATTCCTTCGTATTTTGTATGGTCACATCTGCCGCCTCCGTTTTAATATTAAAATTAAAAAAAACCTGTTATTACTGCATGTGAAGTTGGTTGGCTGACATCCCAACATAGCGTTATTCTTTCTTCACACATTAATTTCACAAAATTTCCACAGTATTTTTCAAATTTTTAACGATGGTAACATGCTTGAAAAAACTGTGACGTTGGTGAGTTTAGAAAGGGCGCCTTGCTACACCCGCCCAACTGCGGTTTTCAGGGAACTGATTTTAGATTACTAAAAGTGATCCAACTGTACGGTGCTGTTGTTTTTTTTAAAACAACTTTAGTACGAACCCCTTGATTATCCAACAGAGGTTTGCAGAGACGAATGCCTCGCCAGATTACGAACTATTTACGGAAATAGATTTTTTTTTTCAACTGACGACTGTAAACATGACCCACATTTTGGACTTTGTGTGCCAGGAAGAAGCGCCTTCTATTTGCTGCGGAAAAAAATAACAACCGGGGAAACCAAAATAAAAGCATACCGCAACTTAAAGCAAAAGGCAATGCAGTTATTCTTTGGTTCTTCCGGGGGAGGGGGGTCTTGCCCTTGCCCTTTTGGAATAAATGCTTTTTTTGCCCTTTTTTGAAAAAAAACAAAAACACCTTATCTTGTTTTTGTTTTTTTTACCTACCAAGAGGTTCTTTCAAAACGACCCACACGTGTACGAACCATACACAAGCTTCTGAAGACAGTTCAGTACCATCAATGCACAGAAACCTCAACAGAACGTTCTAAAAGTGTCTGATGAGGGAAACGACGTCACCTTTCAACGCGACTGATGGTTCCATCCAGAGTCAGTCGGTAATCCACCCAGAATCAGTCGATAAACTGTGTTTGCACATGCTCACAATTCCGTAAAAATCAACCACCATTCAAGGCCTTCGAAAACCACAAGCCAAACTCATCCAGTCTGGAGGCAGAGCGACGTTTTTTCATGGGCATTCTGTGTGTTAACGGTTCCAAACTGTCTCCAGATGGATGCGTTTGGTCGAGTTTGGATTGGTACTTGGTAGTTATCGAAGGCGCCCTTTGCGAGCTGCTGCGATTAGTTCGATCCCACAATCCCTCAGTCGCGTTCAAGACGACGTCATTCCCTTGAACGGACATGTTTTGAACGAAAGGTGAAAAAAGTAACTTTACGTATAGGAACATCTGCTACGTAATAAATTTGGACAACCAAGAATTAAAGTAGTTCGTTGGACTCTTTATATCTCGTTTTGCCTATATCGAGTGTTCTGTCTTTTGGCAGTACCAAACTGTGCGTAGCAGCGGTCTTTTTTTTTTTTTTTGCACATGTGTGGTGTTTTGGAAGAAGCTGAAATGGTGGTGCTGCAGCGAAAGGAAGGGTCCTAAAGAACAGAATTAGTTGAACTTGCCGTATTACTAGAACTTGCCCCTGCCCTTTCGGAAGTCTGTGCTGGCATGGACTAAATAGACTATTGTTAGGCTATAAGGTCGTTGTTATAATGACGGATATTTGTTGAGCTATCTATCACCGTTTGCTTTGCGGGCTAGGCCTACACAAAAGTAGCTGCCGCAAAGTCTTGGTTTGCAGTTTGCCAAGCCTAACAAGGCATTGACGTAACGAGCTTCAACTGCCGACAACATACCTATGGTACGCGTCGGAATAAATACAATTGCGGATTCAGTTTTGACCAATTACGCAGCTCTCTTCCTTTCACGTCTTGCGGTTGATTGGTGGCGAGCTTGGGGGCGAAGATTGACGTGCGACCTGACTTGACTATACACTTTTCCCGTTCAAACAGTGAACTTCCAGCTTGTAAAATTGAAGCTGGGCGTGAATGCTCTACATTCCTGTTCAATACAACTATAAACACGAAGGACATGACTAGTATTTTCACATGTAAATTTAATGAGCAAGAGTCTGTACGTGAATGGTCTACATCATTCCAGTTAGTGAAAAAAATTATAAACACTAATGATTTTCTGTGTATTTTCGGAGGGGGGGGGGGGGGGAGGGAAGGTTTTGCTTTTTTAATTTTTTTTCCGGAAAAAAATTTTTTTTTCCCCCGGATCTTGCACCCCCCGGGGGGGTTAATCTAATTTTGGCGGGCAATAATTAAAACCCCCCCCCCCCCCGCAAAAAAAAATGACCTCTATGCTTACATCGATCACGAAAATTTAGTATAAATTACTAAATACTAGTCACGTTCTGAGTTTTTAGTGTGTTATAAGTCGTTTGGACAGGAGCATAGACCATTCACGTCCAGTTTCATGCTCAGTTTAAATTTAGACGTGAAAATATTAGTTACGTCCATGTATTTAGTGTTAATAATTTGTTCGGAAAGGAAGTAGACCATTCACGTCCACCACTTTATTGCTCAATTAAAAATTTAGCTTACAATTTGTTTGAACAGGAATATAGACCATTCACTACAGTTTCTTGTTAATTTTATAAGCTGGACCAGGAACAACTGAACATGCGAGCCCACATGTTCATTTTTTCCTGGCTGGACGTTCATTGTTTGGACTAGAAAAGTGTATAGTCAGGTCGCACGTTTAAAGCCCCCCCCCCCCCCCCAAGCTCGTGACCAATCAACCGCGAGACGCAAAAGGAAGAGCCACGGTGGACGTGGAAGGAGCCACTGCATGGTAGACAACTCTGTTAATACAATTCAGGAAGCCAAAATTCAAACAGTAAAATACAAATTCACACATTCCTTTTTAATCAATAATCTGACGTATTTTCAGACTGATTGTTCCTGAACCTTCTACGTTTGGCAATCTCTTGGGGATCTCGTTATCATTTCTGATCTCTTTTCCCCCATACCAACCCTCCCTCGTGCGTCATGGTAGGGTGAAGGACCGAAGGGGGGTACTAATTGCGCACTAGTTATTTCCCTCTAGGCCATCTCCTACTACGGTTGTCCTAGATGGGAGATGTCCTAGGAGATGGGAGCAAATTTTTGACCCCCCCCCCAATCCAATCCCAATGCTGAAATTGACATAGCCTTTGTTATCGCTTGGATCAAAATATTTCATGGAGAAGAAGAAGCGCAAACGTACTATAAGTTCGACATCAAAGTAAATACGATTCATTTGCGCTAAGATGCCATTCCGTGCAGTTTACATTATTAATAACGTGCGTCGGGGCCAGTTGGGCCACCACCTCGCTTCGTGTCCCGTTTCGCAGAATCCCGTGTTGCAGACAATAAAACGGATCAAGATTTTTCTGTAAAACGGGAATTCCCGTTTCGCCGAATATATGTTTTTCTTCAAATTGTGTGCTTCGCCCGAGCTGCCGCGCTCGCTGCGGCTTAACATTTAATTCAGAAACCACAAATTCCTTTCAATTAGGAATGCATCGTTAACTTCTCCAACGTTTAAGTCTTGAAAGACTATTCCGATTCGGCGAAACGGGATTCTGTGAAACGGACACATTTCATTGCCGGCTAACGTTAAGTGCGAAGGGAATATCTTGTTTTGGCAATCTGCCATGCGTAAGTATAGCTGGTACAACACGACAGTGACGTAACAACAAGCTTTAACTCGTTACTTTCATTCATACGACAATCAAAGCGCTAAGCATGAGCAGATGTGCAGTCAATCCTACCATCATAAATTTTATGCCTACCGGAAGCTATTCTTAGTACTTTTTAACGACCAAATCTTTCTCAGACTTTTCTGTGATAGCCCACATGGTGGAACGACTCCTCCTGCGACTACCGTAATCAGAGACAATCAACAATGTTGGACTCCACTGCAGAAAGTGGGGGGGGGGGGGGGCCGCCGGCGGTGGCATAACGCACATGTACGCAAGGTACGCATTGCGTCGGGGCCCAGACGGAGTAGGGCCCGTCGGAGGGCCCGTCGGAGTCTGCACTACAACCGTTGCAAACATGCTGACTGCCGAGTGAGCCAGCTAGATGTTTCGAATAACTTACTGATTCACTGACTATTTTGCTAATGACTATTTTGACTATTTTGTTAATTAAAAGTTTATTTATTCCTGAAAAACTAACACCAAAATTGATAACTTTGGTTCAACATCTTAAGGATGATGCATGCTAACCCCACAAAAAATTTCAAAACTCTAGGTGTTAACATTTTTGAGAAAAAGGAAGATGAATATGTGAAATTTTCTCCATAGAAAAGCATAGGTTGCTTGTCTAAAAGCCACTTCCACACACACACGACACTGCAGGTTATTATTTGAATTTGAACCTCCAACCGACCTTTCAAAACCATTTCTGCAATGCTTTTGCCACTGTGTCTATAGGCTACGCCATTTTTTTTAAAAAGAAATAACAGCTTTTATCATATGCCTAGCCTATTCACTAGGTGATTTACAGCAGTTTGTGTGTATTTTTGCTTGAGTCATTTACCTGGCAACCACGTAAGGTAGGACAGACTGCTCTACTAGCCAGCCAACAAAGGATATGGCTACTGGCTTGTACTAATTTTGAATTCAACTTTTAAGTTTGTTTTCTGGCCAACAATACAATACAAAAGGTTCATAAAAACTGACTCCCACTCATGTTTCAATCAAAATGGTGTAAGCTCCAGCATATAATAATTAAAATAAAAAAAAAGCAGTAATGCTTGGAATGAATGGAGCTGATCAATTATTGGATCTTTGGTTATTTGGATTCTTTGAAAATTTCATGAGATGACTGTTTGAAAACTGCCCACTTTTAACAGCTTGCTGCCATATGGCATTTTTATAAATATTTCTTGCTTAGCTAGTGCTACATAAAGTGGAGGACCAATCGGTTTCCTTTTCCTGCCTTGTGTGACCAAGTGTGATATCCTACATAAACTGTAAAACAACAACAAACTCCGATGCCAAAGTCTAAAAATAAATAATAAGCAACCAAACGTAACCTTATGTTGCCTGACAATAGTTAATAGTCCTACTTTTTATCACTACAATATTTTAAAATTTGATCATTCTAGCATGCCTAAGGAAGAATTCTGGGTTTGGGTGGCATTTCTTCTGTGACTAGCCTAACACAGAAATCACAACAGCTGTACACAAACTCTTTCAAAAAGGTAACCATTCTACAGACTTGGCCAGATAGACACAAAACGGGATCGAAGTTTAACTCCATCACATATCAGAGTTGGCCGACATATATCACCCGAATCACTGGGACCAAATTTATCTTTAGCTTCTTAAAATTCTAATAAGGTTAGTAATAGTTATTACTTGATAGTTATCAAAATCTTACAATATACTGTCACATGAATTTTTAAACCATTTCCAAAAATGGCCAAAATTGGACTGTCAAAGCAAAAGTCTAATGGTTAATACTAAAACTAAAATGAGGGGAGGGCGATATCCTGCACACGACCAATCCGCGAAACCTTACGTAAAGATGACGTCGAGGCCGATGCCAAAACGCCATCGAGACGTAGTTTGAGCAGGTTGGCCATGTGAGGGATATCGCCCATCGGCTCATAAATCCGATACAGTTCGCATCGGGTGGTATAACTATTTATCGAGTGGTCCCCAACTTTCGAAATGAAAAACAAAATCAATCACGGTTGCATAATTTTGTATCGATGCAGTCAGGTCTGCGGCCGATACCATTTGAGTGAGGTGTTTTGTGTCTTCAGGGTGAGATTTTCTTTAAAAATAAAAGAGTAGGAGAAATGCTTTTTTTTATTCAGTGGACTGATGTCTATTATCTTGTAGCACATCATGGAAACTTCATGTAAAAATTACATTGTCCACCTCAGTCACGTCAGGTGCCATCTTACTGTGCCTTGCATCCATATCACCACACTTAGTGTGGAGATACAAATATCATGCAATGTAAAGTGTGGTAATATGGGATATATTGCTAATCATTTTTAGTACTGTGGAAGTTAGGGACCGTGCGAAGTGCGATAAATATAAATATTGTAATTATCAACCCTGTCACAAACACTGATTTGAAATCAGAGATGTCTTATTTTTCATTTTCAACACACAGGCTAGGCCTACTGATTACTGAATATAGTGATTTGGGGTTCGATCAAAGATTTAGGCTATCTTATAATTCAGCTTCATTTCCACTGTTAAGTGTTGTCAACTGGCTGATGTAACACTATTTTCCTACACATGGTGGCATAACATTATGTGACGATGAGAGGTAAACATGCACCGGTTTAGGCCAACCCGTTCTTGAACACGAAGCACTTTATTCACCTAGCAGAAAGACAATTCTAAACAAAACAAGAGATGGACTATCAGCAAGTAAAGCGTAGTCTAGCTTAATGAAGAGTTGAGGACTAGGGAGCAGGGGCACTAGAGATCAAAACTGGTCCGAGATGGGAAGACACACCTTGCAAAAAAAAAAAAAAAAAAAACAGATCCAAAATATAAGCATAATTAAATGTGTATTGTGTAATAATTTTCCGGGATGTTGTGTACTTCTTAGCTACTATAGCCTGCTAGCAGCACTTACATACTAACTAGTAATGCATAGTTCTGTACGAAAAACACTGGCTTCCTTACCTGGCCAGCAGTATCACAGAGTTGTAACCGTATTGGATGGCTATCGACTGTTACAACCACTGCAAAAAAAAGAAACATGTGAATGCATTAATTCTTATCCTTTTGAATATTGTGTACGTTGACTTGACTAAAGGCTACATTTGTTTTAACACTTCGAATAAAACTGCATTGCTACCGGCTACTCAAGTTCACACATCACTATTGACCTAAAACCAACCATGCTTATAACAATTCAGCAACTTTGAATAGCTGTCTGAATAGCCAGACACTACGAAATGTTAAACCAGCAGCAGCAGCTCCTTGTCTGGGAACACCTTATGGCGATTTTACATGGTATAATGTCTCAGATATTGGCCAGACCCCTTTCGCTAGTTCTGAAGGCCCAGTGTGATTTGATTTCAGACAGTTCAAATTCAGAGCGGCTGCTCTTGGGCCGCAACTAGTGGCAGAATTTACAACCAACCATGCATGCTAAATCCACCAGTTTCTAATATATCCGAGGGCAAATTATCTGATGAAAAAATGTTCTCCCCCAACCCCCTTTCCATTTTGCTGGGATTCAGTTAGATTCAGCTAGCCAGACATTTTTTCGACCGAGATTCGGCTAAGCTTAGGCTGAAAAATTGTTTTTACATTGTTGCTTGTACAGTGGTATAATAGCTTATTACTGTGGTGTCCTAGCTTGTACATTCTCTACTATGAAAGTACTGTCGCTTTGATCCAACTGTTTGGGTTTGCTTAAAACAATACTAAAAAATTCATTACATTTCTCAAACGGACAAGACAAGTTTATGCTAACATTCTTCTTGTTAATTGTTTGTTTTGTCAGCTCTCTTGCTGACATAACTGTTGGAAAAATAACAAGCTGACATAAGACCTCATGTTATTCTACTGCACCACCACGTTATTCAAGACTCGAGTGATTGATGACGAAGTCGCCTGTCGATATGTTACTACGATACAAGATCAACGCTGCTTGCCATACACAACTACAACTGTGAGTTTAAAACCATTCAAGCTACGCTAACTTCTGTTCTGTTTGGAAGGTGGTTGGCTTTACAAACAATTAACAAGCTTACAATAACTAGTCTTTTCGTGACCGATTTCCTTACTTTAGACAACCACTGGTCTTTTAAGTGTGCGATGCGAAGCAAACCATCCGGCGTTGCAACATAAAGGTGCTTGTAGGATTTGGCTTAAGCCGTACAGCTAGCCGAATTTTTTCCGGCCGGGATTCGGCTGCGGCAGCGGCTTAGGGGTCAAGGTGTGGGGGAGAGCAGTAAGCGCCCCGGACTCCGATTCGGATCATATTTCTGGCTTCCCAAATGGACGTTTTGCAACATACAAACAAATTAGTCGAGTGACGGCGAAATCGGGGGTATCCCAGCTACCACGATGTGGTAGATTTTGAATGTACTTGAGAAAGTCCTGCACTGAAGTCAACATTTCAAACATCCGGCTGGGCTGCAACTTGAGTTTAGTGCCTAATATGTGTTACTCTGAACAGTCTCCTAGTTGTGCAGTAAGGGGTGAAATGGGCATAAGATTAATCTTGAATTCAATCGTCTACCCCCTGATAGTAACATATTTTGGGGGCCTGCCAGAAGAAATAGGCTACCACATCATCCACATGTCGAGCCATACATGTCTGCATTGGTCGCTGCTTGTTGTCAAGCGGTCATAGTATCTCGTTTCGGCACGGCACAGCATAGAATAGCACACCATACATGTCTGCATTGGTCGCTGCTTGTTGTCAAGCGGTCATAGTATCTCGTTTCGGCACGGCACAGCATAGAATAGCACGCCAACATTAAACCACGTGAAACCCATGGGCTCATCATGGAATGCAAACATCATCCTGTGTGAAATCCTTGCGAGCAGCACAGACCTCAGAGCAAGTGCTTGCCATTTCCTAGTTGCTTCTTGTCACTTAGCCTTAATAAAAGGGATCAAACAATGACATAAGTATTGTGTTATCCGCTTTCTGTAGTTAGGCTATAGTGTCATGGTAATTACGCTATCTTTGCAAAAGCCTAATTGGTTTCATTGTATACATGCTAGCCTACTGCAAGCCTATTGCTGCTAGGCTTAAAATAAACTTGTTTGCGAATGGTTGTGCCAACGTTGTCATCACTCGACCAGGCTAATAAATTGTATAATTCGTCAGAGTCAATGAAAGAAAAAATGCATGCCTATGTTTGCCACTGCTCAGTGCAATGACATCATTTCGTCAGCGCAGCAACAACATTTTATCACACACAAATCAAACATGCTTGTAATAGGCGGCCACCCCAGGAGTAGCACTTTTTACCACTTTCCGCCCCTCTAATTGTGTCAAAATTAATTTCTACAGCCAATCTTTTTCATCGTATGGTTACCCACACGTTACTTGAAACTTTCTGATTTGACTTTTCTGCCAATGGAAAGCAGGATTGTTTGATTTAATTTTTTTTAAATCATTGATTTTGTGTATTTTTTGTACTTTTATTCAATATTTTTTATAGAAAAATGCTTCCCTATATAGCAAAATGACTAATGTTGCTGGAGAGCACAAGAGCAAAATTCTACATAGGTTATTTAGCAAGCATTAAGAGATTATAAGGAATACAATGTATCTTTTTTTGTTTATCTGGTCTCTCAGCCTGTGCAGGGGATTTCCCAATTCAGGAAGTAAAGTGAAACTGTGCACGTAGCTTAGGAAAGTCACTGTGGGTCTAGTTGACAAAAGAAAGTAGACTTAGTAGAGTGGGTTAAATAATGTCTGCAGTAGGCCGTAAAGAATACCCCCCCCCCCCTTCGCACTAGTTTCTCTGATAAGACACTAATGCTAATGCAGTAACCGAGCCAGAAGATAATAGTTACTAGACTATTGCAAGATAGATAAATTTCAGTTTTGTACGGTTGAACACTAAAATACATAAGTTACATAGGCTTGGTTGGCATAAGCAAAATGTAGTTAAATTTTATGCTTACCTTCACCTGTGCGTGTTTCTAATTATTGAGAAAAAGCGCCCAAATAATAAAAATAGTCACCCAATTCTGGTAAACCATGGTTTTGAAATAAATTTTGTTTTTACTGATTTTTACCCGCTCCAATTCAATGTTCAAATGTTTTATACAAAATAACTTACTTAGTATAGCCTACAATTATGTGCGAAAACGAAATTTTTTTTGAAAGATCAATTTAAATCAATAAAATTTTGAATTTCTGATTTTAAAAAAATCATGATTTTTTCAACCCTGATGGAAAGGTCTCGTCAAGACGATTAAAATGGTGTATTGAAATGTCAAAAATTTGGGCACCATCCGTCTGCAGCAGTTCTCACTGTCCGTGACGCACTGATTCTGCTAAATATGACGGAAAATCTGATTTCACACTTTAGCAGCCTCAATCTTATTTCTAAATCTTTTTCAAGTTTTGGTTCGGTTTTCGGTTTTTTGCCATAACCTCGGTCAGTTTCATTTATTTTTTTAGAAATCTCAAAAATGTTTGCTATCCGTGGGGGTATGCTTAGCAAATAGCAAAAGAAAAATAATAGGTCTATTTTAAATGGCAATTTCTTTTTATTGTATGGTATTTCAAGTTATAAAGGCTCGCTAAAACAATAACTTCCAATATTTACAGTGTGTATTTTACAAATTAAAAAAAATAATAAATAAACAAACAAAAAACTTGAACTATGAGGAACACAAAACCTGTTTTAAACAATACTGTAACTTAGTTGTGTAACATTTATCCAAAAAAAATGATAATATTAAATAAATAAATATCAAAAATATTCCGTTATCATGAGTACAAAAATACTAAAACAATAGCTTCAATAAGCACAGCAATTTGTGTGCATTTTGTAAATGAGGCATAGCTCATGCCTGAGTGACGAGCATGCAGTAACCTGTTGCTCCCAAGCGAGTGATGAAGGCTGTATGAGCAAGGCCAGCTAAAGATCCGCTCCAGTGGCTGACGCAACACAATTCTTCCAAAATCCGACGAAAAGGTTATTTTTCATGGGGCAGGCGGTTTTTATGAAAACTGAAAACCGCGATTCAGTTCTCAAAACCGACTCGTCTCAACTTAAAAGTTGCATTTATGCTCGACATAGTAATTTCAAAGTAGATTTTTCGCACAGTTGTTTTTGCTGTAGCTTAGTCATTGCCGCTTATGTAACAAAACAAATAAATTATAAGGACACAGGCTAAATCTCATTCTGTCTCCATCCCACACTGATGTACACATGGAATATTTAGGCGAGCAACTAGAGATGGGTCGGTTTCATTTTTTTGACTTCGGTTCCGGTTTCGGTTTTCACGCCCAAAAAACAGCGGTTTCGGTATCGGTTTTCGCCACCATTCACCCCAACCAGATATTTCTAGTTTTTTTTTTCTTGTAACAGTAGTATTACTAGCTTCAACTCACTCCTGCTTTTACTTTCAGCAGCATCATAGATCATGAGTATAGCTGTGGCACCATTTTCCTCTACAATTTTCGTTTTAATAGCTAGGGGCTTTGCTGTCATTTATGCGTAGAAAATTATAATTATTAAAAAAACGTAAAACAACTAATCATTTTTTTGATTTTCGAACACCGTACGAAAAACCGACACAAAATCCGAATCGGTTTCGGTGTCGGTTTTCAGTAAAAGCCGAAAATTCGGTTTTGGTTTCGGTTACCGACCCATCCCTACTAGCAACATGGCTTTGACTGAAAATAAGCAATTACATGTCCCGCAGCTGAACACCTACATTCAGTTAAGGAACCATGCAAGTGGAAAGCTGATATAGGTTGCTGTAGGTTTGACACGCTCTCACTCGAAGCCGTGGCGCCAGAAGGTGATTTCAAATCGGAAATTCCTAGGATCTTTTACATGCCACAATCAACCTGGCCACGAGGCAACATAGGGACTTTCTCTTCCCGAAAATGGTAGGGGTTGTTGAGGTCAGGATCGAACGCAAGACCTATTGTACTTGAGACGATCATGCTAACCACTAGGCTACCTTGGTCTGTGAATGCGCAAAGCAGTTGGCGATTCCTGCTCCTGTTTGAATGTCTGATGAGTAGCACATTCAAGGGGAACAGTGAGGAACAAGACCCCCCCCCCCCCCGACTTCAGTTTAAGATCAAAATTTGGTAAAAGTAGAAATGTTTCAAAAGCATTAAAATTCCTAAAAATGAGTCTTTTACAGGACTTCCACTAAAAACATCATTACCAGTACTATGAACATTTGAATGATTTTAAAACTTCAATCTTCCTCGTCATCGCACAATTTCATATAGAAGACACTCACAGTCTTGCTAATTTTCGACAGCAATACTACTGTCATCATCAGGCACTTCAAATGTAAATTTAGGATCCTGGTCACATTTTTGCCGTTTGCCAGAATTTGAATTTGGCAGAACACGTAGCCTCCTGTTTTTACAAGGTAGTGGGCCATTCATGCTGCTACTAGCTCTCTAACATGCTGCTAACTGCTCACTCCCTCCCCACAAGGGGTCTCACATTTGGGTAAGAACAGCCCTCCACTGTGCTGCCACTGAGCATGACATTGAATGGGAAAAAGCCAGATGAGTGTCGTGCTCATCTGCTCAAACTCTGCACGCGACAGTCATTTTAGGTGCCTGGAATCCATTGGTATACAACACCATCAGCAGAATGGATTCTAGTTTATAAATATTCAGGGCCCTTCTTACTCAAATGTGAGACCTTGTGGGGAGGGACTTGAGTGAGCAGTTGGCACGGTGTGGGAGAGCTAGTAGCAGCATGAAGGGCCCCCTACCTTGTAAATACAGGAGACTACGTGTTCTGTCAGATTCAACTTCTGGCAAAGAGCAAGAACGTGACCAGGATCCTAATTTTACCTTTGCAAGTGTCCGAGGATGGCAGTAGCAATGCTATCAAAAATTAGCAAGCCTGAGCGCGAGCGTCTTCTAGGCCTATTTGAAATTGTGCGATGATGAAGATTTAGTTTTAAAATGACAGTATTTGAGGTATTTATAGCACCCCCCCCCCCCCATTAGACCCCTTAGCCAACTTGCTTTGACCCCTTTTTTTTTGTCCCTCCAAACAATACTCCTGGGTGCTCTGTTTGATTGGATATTGCACTGGCATTATGAAATGTTGTTTCACTATAAATTGCTCAATCAGTTACAGTTAAAACAATTTGTTGGTTTGTAGGCTATGGTTTGATACGCTTTCTACTGTATAATATTATAGCCTACAAAACTGCAATGATGGTATCAGTAAAAGCAGAACACGGCAACATCAATGGCCCTGCCAGAATCAAATTCAAAACACGCGAACTTGTAATAAAGTAGCCTAAATTAAAATGTATCCGTAGCATTGAGTGACTCGAATAATAGACCTACCACACTACGTGGTAAGTAGCTGCAAGGCATGCCACACATCACGTTTTGGTTTTATTAAATGGCCTTCTATGTGAGACAACTAGGAACAATGCAAACTGTAATATGATGGCCACAAGATTTTCAACATGCTGGTCATATTATAACGTGGGGCTCGGTTCGCTTTGAACTAATAAAAGCAAGTCTAATCATATTGGTTACTAGGTACTTGCTATAGGTTTATGCGTAGTACTTTTTTCCGCACTAAGGAAGTAGGAAATAGGCTAAGAATTACATAAGCCCAGGCCTAGGCTAGGCTTTAGTGCGTAATGACAAACCACCATAAATTCTTGGTAACAGGAGAACCAGCACTACAGTATCTATGATTAAAAAAAAAGGCTGGCAATGGCTTGGGCTATCATATAGTAAACATTCGGATATAAATGTGGTACTGGCCTGCTCCGTTTGACTAAGTAGTGCAGCCTACTGATTACGGAGCTGGCCAACCAACATGTACAATCATTCTATCCGTAACAAGATTAAGATATCACTGCACTGAGAATACTTCCGACAATGTTATAGCTGTCTCAAATTCTAAATGAGACTATGATTCCACTCGGCTAAACCTGGATATCTTGGCATTTGATGTAGCCTTGACAGACACTTGAAGTTTGTGGCGTTTTTTATTAACTTCACATGGCCTTAAGCAATTACAATTGACTCTGTTCGGTAGCTGGTGTTGGGGTTATAGACTAGGCCCAATGTCTGGAGAGATAGCTTAGCCGAATTGAAGCAGCATGGTGTAAGAACAATGTGCAGCGATGTTACATCACAACGTGCTTCATGAGCTGTGTCACTAACACCCTGAAGCTATTAGAACAATGCGCTCCCACCACCAATATAAAAGTTACACATCAGAATTGTGCACAATAGCAAATAGGCTAGCAAAGCTAAATATTATAGAGCAATAATAACCAGGATTCATGCACACGGGTCTCGCTATATCAATAATGCTATGTAAAAGTCAGGGTTGGTTGATTTAAAACAAAGTGATTTAAATCACGATTTAAATCATGTAAAAAAAATTTTATTTTAATCATTTTCATAATTGCATCAAAATTTTTAAATGCTGCGTTTTAATAATCAGTTCTTAATGTATGCAATTTGTTTGTCATCCCTGCCCTATTCCTGCTCATTTACATTCTGTCTGTCCAATAAGATTTAAAAACTCATTGCATCAGCCAGGTAGAGAGAGGTCCCTTGGGAATGGGGAATTCTCAAGTCTTGACTTGCCTTGCTGCAGTGGGGAACCCTCTAACTGTAGTGGCTCATTCAGGAGCTGGTTGCGGAGCTGACCTGGTATGAACTACTGACTGGGTGTAAAAGTTAAGCTGTAGTTCATATCAAAGAGTAGGAAAGGAAAGTAAAACTATATTGGATTCTGAAGATGTCAATGTCAGGACGTAAAAAAGACCACATTTGGGCATATTTTGAACAGAAAAAGATCACAACTGACAAAGGAGTCAGAGTTAAAGCAAATGTAAAGCTTGTGGAAAAACAATGCAAGGGCTTGTTGCTAGGCTCAAAGCCCATAAAAAAAGTGTTTTTCAGCATCTAATGAAGATGAAACTGAAGATGTTTCTGGAGATGCCTCCTTAGAATTAGAAACTTCCAATGCAGTAGTTGGCCCTGTAACCCAATCCCAGCCCTCCACATCTCAGGTACAACTTTCTGAAGGCACACCATACACCCCTAAGAGGCAGACGACTGATGGCTCACCCAATTCCTCCTCTCGTTAACTACTTGAAAAAAACTAAGCCAATGGACTCATTTGTGATCAAAACATCTAAGCAAGAAAAAACTGTAATAGACAAACAAATAGCCCGCGTTATTTATGCAACAAATACACCTTTCCGAGCCATAGATAATCCAGAAGTGATTAAAGCCTACAACATGCTTCGTCCAGGTTACATTCCTCCGACACGAAAGGACATTGCTGGACCCCTTTTTGAAGCTGTTTACCAGGAAGAAATTGATAATTGTTCTAGCATTCTTGAAAATCAAATTGTGTCTATGTGCATCCATGGGGGGGTCAAATGTTCATAACGAACCTATTGTTTGTGCATGTGTAACAACTCAATCTGGCGACGTTTACTTGACTGAAACCATTGATACTTCGGGGAACTCTCATACAGGAGAATACCTTACGGATATTACACTGGCAACTATTAAGAAGACAGAAAAGCAATTTAAGTGCAAAGTGCGTACCTTTGTAAGCGACAATGCTTCCAACATGACAATGATGAGGAATGAATTGGAAAAGAATGATGAAGCTGATGTCTTAACGTATGGGTGCTCAGCACATATTTTGAATTTGCTTGCAAAAGGTTTAGAAATACATGGTGTGAAAGACCATGTGGTTCAGATTGTTAAATTTTTTCGTAACCACCATTTGCCTAGAGCATACTTGGCTGCTGAAGACAAGGGACCTGGGCTGGTGATGCCACAAGATGTACGTTGGAACACCCTCGCAGATTGTTTAGAAAGCTACATAAAGAACTGGCCAGTGCTGATGAAAATATGTGAAGAACAGAGACGTTGTAGATATGGACATTAGAAACAAGGTTCTTAATTTAGGAATTAAAAGGAATGCAGAAGACCTGCTGAATATATTAAAACCCATTGCTGTTGCTCTGGACATTATGCAGAAAAATAGCTGCACTATATCGGATGCAGTTGTCATATGGAAGGATCTAGAAAAAAAATTGATTAAAATCTTGAATGACAAAGGCAAACGAGAATTCCGTAAACGTTACAACTTGGCACTCACACCTGCTCATTTTTTGGCTAGCCTATTGGATCCAGGATTGCCAGTTGGGACCTTGTCACAAGAAGAAAGTGAAGCTGCACTTGAGTTTGCTGAGGAAAAGTATGAAGGGACACCTACATCGCTATCTTTAGTAATGAAATTTCAAGCGCGTGCAGAACCATTTAAGGGGCCATGTTCAATAAATCGGCGGTGTCGGCTGTCACCGCAGTTGAGTGGTGGAATTCTTTCAAAGCAATGAAGAAAGACGTATGTAGTGTTCGTGATATGGAATGCATTAATCAACTGATGACTGTGGTCGCATCTTCTGCAGGAATTGAATGTGTTTTTTCGTCGTTTAATCTTGTGCATTCTAAACTGCGTAACCGTTTAGGAGTTGAAAAGGTAGCTAAACTTGTGTTTCTTGTGAAACTCTTAAACAAATAATCCTTAAAGTCTTTTAATTTCGAATTGTTTTGCTAAATATGCTTGATTTAGTTCCGTTTTTGTCAAGTTTTTTTTAATAAACAAAGTTTGAAAAAAAAAAGTCAATATAAATCAAAAAAATCTGATTTAAATCGACAAAATCTGATTTTGTAATATAAACTATGATTTTTTCCAACCCTGGAAGTGGGTTCAAGCAAATGGTCACCACACATCAGATGTGAGAGAAATTCTTTTGTTGGCCACCATTCTGTAACCTAAGTATATGAAGTCCCAACAGGAGAACTTTCAGTCACTGTGTAGTGTAGGTGAAAAGTTAGCCAGAGTGATCGTCTCGAACGTCAGTCTAGGAGTAGTTGACACTTTGTCAGTAGACTTTCAAAAGAACTCGCCATTCCACAATTTTTACTCCCCACATACCAATACAACCATCATTCAGGATGCGTAGTTTTTCTAATTTATGCAATTTAAGAAATTGTACAATTTTCGTTACCCTAGCCCCAAAGCAGAATTTTCTGCCACTGTCTGCGACACCAATTGTCGGGGAAAAATTATCTGCCGCTAATCTATTTTTTCGTATGGTTACCCACACATTTACTGGTTTTTACTGAATAATTTTTCAATGCTTTATCCTATTGATCTGGCTCTTCCATCAATGGAAAGGTCTCGTCGAGATGATTAAAATGGTGTATTGGAATGTCCAAATCGGTCAAAAATCGACGAAACGGCAGAAATTTGGTCACACCGGCATGTTTTGTCTGTGACTGCGCCAGATTATCTGCGACATAGTCGCACCCCTTTCTGCCTCCGGGTACCCCAGTATTAAGCTAATAGCAGAAAAAATAATGTGTAGTCCTTACAAGCCTAAGCACAACGCTGCAAACTGTTCAGTGTTCGTCTTTATCTTATACGGTTACAAAGTTATCTCTACTGCTAGTCGCCATTTGGCGTGTAGGGCTAAATTAAAAGTTGGCAAATGGCGAGCGGCAAGAGAGGGGAAAGGGTTGGTTATCCACTAGGAATGAACCCTTCCCAATGTTGGTCACAACTCGTCATTTCAACAGTTGGCGACTTGGAATTTAGCCAAGTTACTCGCCAAAACGGCGACTAGATAGGCTAAAGAGCATATCTCTGGAACCGTATACGTTACGTTAGAGACGAACGGTTTGCGGTGTTGTGCCGAGATTTATAACGGCTATATAAATGGATTTTTTTGCATTACCATACTAGAGTTTAGGAAAATTGCACAATTTTGTTAATGCATAAATTAAAGAAACCTTGCATCATATAAGACATAGGCTATTTGGTATGTGGCGAGTAGAATTTGTGAAATGGCGAGTGTTTTGTTAAGGTCTACTGGCCAAGTGGCGACTGTTACTAGATTGACATTCGAAAGGGTTGCTAGGGATGGGTCAGTAACCGAAATCAATTTTTGGTTTTTCCTAAACCGATTCGGATTTACATGGTTTTTTTGTACAGTGTCCCAAAAAACCTATTTACGTAGGCCTAATTATCATTTTCTACACACAGTACTCAGTATTAAATAACTAGCAACAAAAAAGAAAATAGTAGAGGAAAATGGTACTACAGCCAGGCCCATGGTTTCAATGAAGGCAGCTCAAAACGAAAGCAAGAGCAGGTTGGAAGCTAGTAGCCTAACACTAAGTTACCTACAGTACTGTTACAAAAAAAAAAACTAGAAAAATCGAGTGGGAAAAATCGATACAGAAACCGCGGATTTATGGGCATGTAAAACCAGAACCAATTTAGTCAAAAAATTAAACCGACCCATCTCTGTTAATATTATCTACATCTTTAGCCAATTGGTTTTCACTAAACAATTCCCAGAGCGTTAGCGGTGTAGCATAGCAGAAAGTAGCAGCTTATCATGGTATGCTCCATATTATTTTATTTTGCTCAATTTTTCCAGATTCTTGTAAAAAATCGGAAAATTTCCCAAGTTCTCCCGGTGTTTCAAACGTAGTTTAAATTCCCCAAGTTTTCCAGTTTGGTGGGAACCCTGTAAAAGGAACCATCACAGTTGATGAACATTCCTAACAGTTTTGCTTATGCAATACCGACCCCAATATTGATGACCCCTAACCTAAGTGGTACTGGCCGTATGGGTAAAATCCCTTACCAACTTATTTGATATAGCTATATTTCCACTAACTTGTTCACATATTATTTCAAACGTCATATTACCATAAAAGCACTTATACATTTAACTGGCATGCAGTGTGTTGGTTCTGTAGCACGCTACATAGTAATCGTACCTGTGCTTCGTCATTCACCTACTAATGACTGTTGTGCAATGGCATAGCAGGGGGAGGGGGTGAAACATCACCCACCCCTCCTGTATGACGATGGCCAATATGGTAGTTGGTACATTTCAGGGAAAAACTATAATTTTAGCGTAATTTATGGGAAATTCTGTAGGCTAGGTCTCGTGTTATGGCACTCTGATATAACATGACTATTTTAGGTTGCATCTTCGACCTACACCGACACTTTGCTGGACGAAGCATCCAAGGGTGAAAACGCAGGCATCTGTCACCCAAATTGGCCGTAACGTAACCCTCGCAGATTCCCTTAGAACTGGCTGGGCGTACCATCAAGGGCTGAGACCCAAAAGCCACATTTTTTTTTGTTCCTTTTTATGTGTTATTACGATTCCCAAACAAATTATTCTTCGATTCTTTTTTCTCATAGTGTATTTCTATTTTTATTTCGCACGCTTTTTTCCCCCTGGATTTGGTATACACCAATTTTCGACGTCTTTTAAAAGGACATAAATCCTTCCGGTATATCGTGCGACCAGATGAGATTGCAGTTGGCAACATTTATTTTACACAGGTTAGAGTTAATGTCGCCAAATCACCTCACACGCAAGAAAAAACCAAGAAAATGAATGTGTTGGCAACATGTACATACGTTTGAACTAATGTCGCAAAACCGAGTCATGCAGGAAAGCTAACAGGGATTTATGTTCCTTTCAGTACACCAATCTCAATATCCGATTTCCTGTACTACTTTGTTAACAGAAATGTTGACCAATGAACCCGGGGGAGGTAGTTCCGGTTGGGACAGTTTCAACCTATCTTGGGCGCGTTGGGGAACACCCCCCACCCCCCGGTTTCAGGCAAACTATATTTGTTTTTAGTTTTATTAGGTTTGGTTGGCTAACTTAATAACAAGTCCTGATTTTCAACAAATTCACCGTGTCTTCACTGTGAGCAACCGGGATCACAGACATAACATTTTTTTTCTCCAGTGTTTCTCCTAATTGTTTTGATGCTAATGTTTATAAACTTCTTAAATATCTGGCGACTTTATTACAGGTGTATTTCGGGGCTGATTTGAAGAGGTAAATAAATAAATTAAAACAAGTTATTAACAACGCTACGTTATATATATTAGTCCCTGTTGGACCGTAACTATTTTAAGCCTATTTTGGGCGCATGCCGGGACCGCAGCTCTATGAATATGGATCCCGGCAAACACAAAAAGGTGTTTTAAGGAATATTTGCATTAGTTTAAAGTTTATTAGGTTTGGTTAAGTTTAGGTTAAGTTACGTACCACGTGATTCGGTAGGTTATGTTCGCTTTAATAAGATCAAGGCCTAGTTTTCAATTGATTCACCGAGACCAGTTTTTCAAAATTAGATCCCGTCACCGGGACCAGGGACACAGCCTATATGTAAAGCAATTTTTTCCCCCAATTCTATAGCCTTCTTTCTTCACTTCACATTTTGCCACCGTGCTAGCATTCCTTCAGTTTTTACTCTCTTCGCGCACATCGAACTATAAATTTTTGCGAAGGTACATCCGGATAGGCCAGCAAATACTTTAGTTAGAGGGCGAATGCCTCCATAGACGCGCTACTTCGTTAACAAAGTATTGACCATCCCATGCAATCGGCGAACTTAAAAAAAAACACACACACATCTCAAACAAACTTCAGGATACACCGCTCTTACTTTCTTTGCGTAACTATTTATTTGTATTGCAACAAACAACTCACCGTTGTAATTATCGAACGCCGTAGGAACGTATTCGGTGGGGTATCCATTGGTGGTGTAGCTCACCACCAAACTAGTTTTTCCAACAGCCCCGTCCCCCACCAAAACACACTTGACTCGACCTTCACAGCAGTTTTTCAAGTCGCTCCTTTTATCCAAATCCATGAAAAACCCAGCCGCCGTTTGATGGTGGTGGGGATGATCTCTCGACAGGGGAGGCATTATCAAATCGGGGTAATAATCCTCCCAAATGATGGGTATCCAATAATAATTATTATTATTGTTGGTGCGGAAAAACTTATAACACATCCAAAAACACCAAAGTCAATGCTCGCCCGACTCTCGCGGGTCAGGCCGAACGAGACAACTAAACAACTTTTGAAAACTTCACTTCTCTTCACAACAACGAGCGCACTTCACTTTGAAATCAACTTTTCGTTCACATCGGAGATCGCTTTCCTGCTACCACGATGCATTGGTATTCCTCACTGACATCTCACTCCTTTATGCGTCACTAAACGTCCTTTAAAGCGTAGTTTATCCATAGTTTTAACGGGAATTCCTCACATCCAGCCGCCAACACTTTCACATCACTTGATGATGACCGATGCAGGACGGTGTTTGGTTTTTGGGGTGGGAGCTGCTGACGTCACACGCACCTCATTGGCCCGTTGGATTGAACAACGTCAAGTGGTATGGGAAGCGAATTGTCCCAAACTTTGTACATCGCGTGATTGGAATGGAATCGCGTTCGTTACAAGTCATAGTTTCTGCAGGTTACAAAATGCAAACTGTGATTAAATTTATCAGGGAACTACGCTCAGCACGTTTCGTCATCGTTTATTTTTGTTGTTGACAGGTGCATATAACACCAAGAATAATTTCTTGATAACACATAGACCTGACTCTTCCTCTCTCCCTCAGTCTTGCCTCAGTCATCAGCGATTAACGGTCGCACTGCCAACGGCTGCGCTGCCATCTAACAGTAGAAAAACAAAGCTTTTCACGGTTAAGCAAGGCCATCACAGAGAGTTTCTTGTAAGCCAAACAAAGAGCCAGCCGAGATAGGTTTCAGCTCATGTTGAAAATAAGTTGGAATTAAGAATCAGAGGGGGTTCGTTGCAAAATACATGCAGAGAGGGGGTTCGTTGCAAAATACATGCAGGCCGGCAGGATGGAAAGAAAATCAGCTGCGTACACGTATGTTGCGACAAGCCCCGTGTTATGGAAGTCGTATTTTTCTGAGAGGGGGAGGGTCCAGTTGAAACATTTTCCGAGCAATAATAGACTTGGTGACAGCCGATAATCGGTACCTTCCTAAACGACCAAACAGAACGAACCAAACGCACCACTGTTGGTGACAGTTTGGCTCATTCCCTGCTAATATCCGTGTTGATACGGCTTGATTGACGTCAACATCGTCAGCGATGAATCTGTTTCGTCAAAACTGTTTCCTCGCGCATGCTCAAACCTTCACCCCAGCAAACCACCTGCCTGAGATGGTTCGCAATTTGGCATTGATCTCGCCTGGTCGCATCTATTAGCCAATCCTGGTCACATCCATTAGCCACGCCTGGTCGCGGATCGAATACTCTGTTGAGCTTGTTGAGCTGTGTTGTAGTTTAGGAAGGTACTGAACGGCTGACGCAACATCACTGCGCATGCGCGACGCCAAGTTTGGAGCCAAACTGTCTCTAACAGTGGTGCGTTGTGTTCGCTCTGTTCGGTGCTTTAGGAAGGTACTGACGTGCGCTAGCTTAGCGGCACGTGAGCTTGACGCTAGGGAGAGAGGAAAAAAAACAACGTGATAGTTTTTAATGTTGAACAATGTCATAGGGATGAAGCTAATAGTGAAATTTGGAAGAAACATGATGAAGGAGAATTCAAAAAGGTTTTTGAAAGAGTAGGGGTGTCTGCCTCATTCAAGAAGTGTTTTACAATTATTATCTGGGAACCACTACCGAAGCGGCTCCAAGCTCGTCCATCATCGATCTGTATATGTGGAAGGTTGTACTATCGCCATTGGTGTAAAAGGTAAATCAAGGTCGCCGTTAACGAAAATGATGTCAGTTTTTTTTCCAAATTACGAGCCTCGCTCGCGCTGTCGCGCTCGCTGCGGCTAACTACATAACATCAGAAAACGCAACCAAAAACTTAGCCGGAAAACTTCACGCGCCGGAATCTAGATAGGCTGGCCACCTTGCTTGGAGCTTCTGCGGTAGTGGACCCCCTTCGACTACTCTCTTCAAGATGGACGATTCACCACATCATCCGCCATACACAGCCCATGCGCCCGATACTGTTAGGAGACCTCCTGGGAGCACGACCTTGCGTCATAGGAGATCGAAACTATTTCCGAAGGTTTTCCCCAGTTTTCCCATTTAATTCTCGTCACGCTTGACAAGAGTGAGGTGGTCTAAGGTGACACGCCACTGACGGATTTCGCGGTGGCACTGCTATTGAAGCTGCAGAAGGTTCGAACACACTGGAGCTTATAGGCAGCCGTACGTGACTCGTCCATCTCGAACAGAGTAGTTAGTCCAAGGCCATGTGGATGGAGATAGGCACAGTGCTAACCCTGCCTAGTAAAAAAAAAGGGTAAACACAGGTCAGTAGTCCAACCTGACCTTGCTGTGCCTGCGCCAGACACAAACCTGAACGTTCTTCTCGTAAATTTTAGAAGTATTCAAAGTAAGGAGATCCAGGTAGCTGAACTTGAACACTATGGTGGCAACATTATTCTTGGTACCGAGACGTGCCTCAAGGGTTGGTAGGCAAGTACTTTCATTGTTCAAACACAGGACTGCCCCATTCATGCTGGGGGAGTCCTTATTGCCATAAAAAGCACGCTTTAAAGTTGCATGCCCTACAACAGTGACACTGTTGAAGCAGGCTGGTGTAAGATTTTCACAAGAAAAAATGACCCCCTTTGGCTCGAATGTTTTTACAGTACTTTATCCAGTGACGAGGCAACTATAAACCGTATTTGCAAACAGGCCAGGAGCGTGACCCAACCAGGTGCCAGGCACATACTTTTAGGTGAAGACCTAAGTTTCCCGGACTTAAAAAGTGGCATGATCAGTCTTGGTGGGGCAGTACGTGTCACATTAAACCTGTGAGTTTGCAACTTTTGATGGACAAGTTCTGCTTAATTGTCAACTCGCCTATACGTGGTAATAACTGCCTTGACTTTGGAAGTTTACAAATCTGGCTGGTGACTTGGATAGCCATGTTTAAGCTGGTATCGCTGATCATAAAATTATCTTTGCTGTGCTGCCCCTCACCGTCAAATACGAACCACTAAAAAAAATGTTAAAAATGGTGTACTTCCAGACAAATGCACTCTGGTAAACCAAAGATTACAGGCTAGTTTTGCTAGATTCATTGAGTCTGCGAGCTCTAGATCTGTTGACAGCAACTGGATATTCTCTAGAATGAGCTTCTAAACACTGTTGAAAAGTTCTCCTATTGTACATACATTTCACCAAATACGGACAAACCTTGGTTTGACAAGGACTTAAAGCGGCTGGTTAGGAAACCTAAGAAAATTGCGAGCCAAGGCCAAATTAACACAATCTGTGCTTTCTGAGCAGATGGTGAAAGTGCTATGGAATGAAATTAAATGCCGAATTAAGGATAATAAACGCAAGTTTATGGAGACACTCGGCGATGATATTAAGAAAATTCCAAAGAGTTTCTGGTCCTATATTAAAAACATGAATCCGAAATAGTGTGGTGTCCCTATCTTCATTTTTCCCTCGAGCAACCACGCAACTGGTGACTCTGCTAAAGCAAATATGTCAAACATCTATTTTGAGTTGGATTTTACTAGTCCACAGCCTTCTTGCAATAAGCCATATTTTGCTCCTCGAACTGATAACAGGATGAGCAGCATTGCAGTCAGTTGTGCCGGGGTTATGCCCTTGGTGAATGCTCTCAATTAATGTAAAGCTATTGGCCCCGACAGTATTGGTGGAATGGTACTTAGAACTACGGCCGATGACAGTACTACTTTCTTTGCTTTATTTTTTCCCAGTCACTAAACCAGGAAAAAGTACCTAATGACTGGTTATTGTCATCAGTAGTGCCTCTACTTAAAGATGGAAAGAAAAGTAATGTCCAAAATTACAGACCTATGACCTCACTTCTATCTGCTGTAAAATGAATATATTATTGTCAGTAACATGGTCGGTTTCTTGGATAGGGAAAATCTTGTTACTGAAGAGCAATTTGGTTTCAGGAAGGGTATTCTTGACAATAGTTTCACAATAGATGTTTGGGTATGGCAAGAGAAGGAATCTGTTTTGACATTTCGATTGCCAAAGATGTGGAGGGACAGAATCGTTGTGTCTAGTATCCAGAGGCGAAAGATCGCAGACGTAACTACGCGAAGTTGGCGGGATCTCGTCCTGCCCTCCTTTCGTAGGTAAGCAACGGCAGTGGTATTGTCCGCCTGGATCTGTAATATCTTCCCCGAGACCAGGTTCTGAAAGTGGTATAGGGCCTAGAGACCGCCTTTAGTAATTGATGTGCTCCTAGCCATAGATCCAGGAACTGGAGACCTGGTGATGCGCGATGTGCACCACCCACCCCTTCTCCAAGGAGGCACCATCAGGAGGAGGCCTGGCTGGGGCTCGTGTAGAGGCACTGTCCGAGACAGCACAAGTACGTCTGACCACCAAAGGAGTGCGTCGTTTGGAAAGCCCGAGTTCGTGGGACGACAGGCGACTTCTGGGCGAGAAAATCTTCGCCATGTGTCAATGGGAAAGTGATGAAACGGGCGGGTCATTCACTGACCGTACGGAACCAGATTTACCGTAGAATCTAGTTTGCCTATAAGGGAGGGAATTGAGTTCTAGTAGAGTGTGGTGGGAAAACTGACGAAACGACCGAACTTTCGCTGCTGCCAGGTCAAAGGCGACACCCAGAAAGACGAAAGACTGGGGCGAGGCGTGATTTGGAGATTGATGTCGAAGCCTAATCGGATCAGAAGGGACATAGTAAAGTCTCGGATGAGAAGAAGCGTGGTGCGATCTTGGTTCTGAAGAAGTCAAGTCATATAAGTATGTGCTTGAGGAGACCTGGTGTCGATGGCGGGCAGGCAGAAATGGCTTGAGTATAAGCGTGAAGATTCGAGGAGCAATGTTGGGGCCGAAGGGGAGGCACTGGAATTCGTAAACTTTGTTATTGAAAGGAAACAAAAAATCGCCCGGATTCCGAAAGAAGCAAAACCAAGAAAGAAGATGGTGAACTGAACTGTGAAGTGGGACGAGAAGATACGAGTCTTTGAGATCGATAGAAATGGTCCAGGCAGATGATTCTACTGTGTCCATTTTGAAGTGAAAATTCCTTATCTTCTGATGGAGGGGTGTCAAGTTGAAGATGAGCCTGTCTCCTCCCCACCCCCCATCTTGTTTGGGCAAAGGAAGTTTGAACTGTAAAACCCGGGACGAAAGGGATGCAGACACTCCTGCCGGCAGGAAACAACAAAGACGGCCGCCGACAGGGAGTGGCGAGAGAAGCTGGGCGTTAACGTTTGGTGGAAGGTTTTCACCAAGCTCCTGGCGAGGAGTAGCAGCTGCGGCGGTTGTTATTGTGCCCTTTTCCTCGATTGGATGACTGTCCCCGAAAGGACTGGTTGTCGTAAAGCGGCCTGCTGAGGTCATCGTAGCTGTTGAAGTTAATTCCACCGGTTGATACCATCCGTTTCTATTAACCTGCCGAAAGGGCTTCCGGTTTTGCTTCTTTCGGAATCCGGGCCACGTCCAAATGTGGCACAAGCTTTGGAATGAACCAGTGAAAGAGAGTCAAACTCGTGGACTGACTGATTGCAAAGTGCATGTCTTGTAGAATCGTTGAGGTTCGGAGCAGAGTCGAGAGCAATATGTCCCGAAGGAGGAGCGTCGAGTTGAAAAGATCTTTAGTGAACCAATTCATAGCGTGAAAGGTGTAAAGCAAGCCTTCTAAAACAGTTGGTCTACGAGAAAAGACAAGAGCTGAATTCCAAGGCTGACTACTTCAGACGACAGCTGTTGTTGGGGCAGGATCCGCTGCGGAAGTCGGGATCCGGCCATCAAAGCAAAGTTCATCACTAAACAACACAACAGTTTTGTCTTACCTTCGAGCAGGGCTTCCACCTGACATTAATAGTTGTCTCAGGAACTATTCTTCTGGAGCCATAAGTATCCTGCGGCGCTGGCGGGTAATCCATAACCCGCACTCGCGATTAACACAACACGAGTGGCAAATAACACGCCCAAATTTCCCGGGCGGGAAAGCACAACAACAATCACGTCACTGCCTCTGTTAGCTCCTTAAATTGCCAACAGCGACAGGGTCTGACGGCGATGAACAATATTCAAAACGCATGACAAGTTCTCGGTCACAAAAAACACAATAATCCAATGGCAGCGGCTGCCGAAACACGCACGAGTTAATCCATTGGCGGCTGCGACAACAACAAAGAAAAGGGGTGCCAAAACCAGCGCACAAGCCATACGAAGCCCCGTATCAGACGCTAATTAATTATCCGGCCAATCGCGGGCACAAAAAATAATACTCCACAAGATGGAACGACGCAGATCGGTGGCGGCATCTACTGGCCACAAGTTTTCGTCAAAACAATGGAAGTCCACACCGATTGAATTGAATTGAATTTGAATTTATTAGAGTTTAAAGGCCTAGAAGCCATACACTCTCTCCTAAACTTACGAACTAGGCTTAAAACTAACATATTGCACTAGCGTGCCCAGGCAACGCGACATCGCAACGAATCACCCCAATTACCCAGATTCCTGATGCGTACCTGCCGTCGCTGGCCATGTCCACCCAACTCCCAACTACCAAATTAACTACGTGAACAACCGGGCCTAAAGCCACATATCAGCTAGAGAATATGGTCAGCGGAGGAGCGGCTAACAGGATGAGGCCTCGACCTGGGCGAAGCGCCCGGTAGCCTTACAGAATGAGAGGACACTATACAATGAATTCCAATGAGCAACGGAATGTGGGGGGACACCCAGGACCTGTCGCAAACGATCATCCGAACCTCTGATAACAAAGCGACGCCGATCAGCCCAGAGAGGGCAGTCTAAAAGGAAATGACAAACGGTCTCAGGGCTCCTGCCACAAGGACAGGTTGGGGTGCGTGACCACCCCAGACGAAACATATGCGCCCGGAGCTGGACATGACCAGTCCGCAACCTGGAAACGAGGCCGGAGTCCCTACGCGTAAGGCTGCCCAGGGCCCTGGGCACAGCCACCGAGGGATGAATTTCATACAGGGCGCGGCCAGTGGGTTCGCTAGCCCATCTGTCCGCCCACAGCGAGGCAAAAGCCCTGGCAACAACTGAGCGCAAGTCCCCAGGGCCAACTGGAAAATTCACAGCATTACGCCTCTCCTCATACCCACGCCTGGCTAGGCTGTCTGCTGTCTCATTGCCGAAGAGCCCGGAATGTCCCGGGACCCAGGCAATAGCAACAGAGAGCCCAGACATAGTAGCGGCATAGATCTTCCACCCAATCTCGTACGCAATAGGATGTGTCACAGACATACAACCCAAATTGCGCCTCAAAAAACCAATCCCAGCGAGAGAATCCGACAGGATACAAAACCTGGGGAGACGCAAGTCCATACCAACATCTAAAGCCAGAGAAATAGCAACAAGTTCCCCAACAAAGGCCGAGGGTAGAGCTCTTAGGAAGAAACTATACTCAAGACGGAGGCTGGGGACACAGACGCCTACACCCCCTTCCGCGGCTTCGAGGAAAAAAGAGGCATCGCAAAAAACCTGCACACCAGTAACAGGGGCACCCCGCCCATCCCGGACTGCCGAGCTCGCAACCCCACACCATACCCATGGACATAGTGGACGAACAAGGGACGGGCTGGGGAAACCAGCAATCCCGGCATCAAGGAGGAGGGATGCACCCAGACCCGGCGCACCGAGGAGTTCACGGGCCCCCGGGGGAGAGAGGCATAGTCCTTGATGATACAAGCCAGGGGGTCACCGGTGCCCCTTCCAATGGCCCTATGACACAGTCTGACAAGGAGTTCCCTGGCTCTGAGGTCAAGCGGGACCTCGCCTGCCTCCACCAAGAGAGCCGAAATGGGGGTGGAAGGCAAACAACCTAAGGCGACCTGAATGGACCTGATCGCCTGGGCAGAACTAACAAGAACAGGAGCGTGAAAATCCACGCAGGCCCGAACATACACCTTATAAAATGTAGCAACCACAGCACGCCGCGCAGTGGTCTTATTGTTCGCGATCGCACGGAGCATACTGGTACGTCTGGCAACTTTTTCCTTGACCGCAGCAGCGTCATGAGACCAACCCAGGCCAGTGTCGAGCCAATAACCAAGGTACCTCACCTTGGACTTGGACGTGACAACCAAGCCATCCACAGTGATTGATCCCTCAACAGCCTGTCCGCGGCGGAATATCATCAACTCAGTTTTCGCGGCCGACAGAGCGAGCCCCCTGACCGCGAGAAGCCGGGAGCCATAACCAACAGCCCTCTCCAAAGCCGCCAGAAGGACAGGTAGGTCCCTACCAGTCAGCCACACAGCCACATCATCCGCATAAGCAACCACGTTGACCAAGGAACTAAGTTCCACGAGCACAGCGTTGATTGCCACAGCGAAGATGGCGGGGCTGAGGCAGCTGCCCTGCGGGAGTCCCCTATCCGTGGATAGGACGCCAGACCAACAACCGTCCACCCTGGTCGCAAAGCTCCGAGTCCCAAGGAGGGCCAGAATAGCCTTTTTCAGCTTCGTGCTGACCCCCAGGTCATCAAAGGCCTGCCCAACCCACAACACATCCACCATGTCGTATGCAGCCTTGATGTCCAGGAAGACAGCCACGGAGAAGCAGTCATTGAGCCAAGCTTCACGGATGCCCGATTCAAGATACAAGACAGCATCCTGAGCACCCCGATGCTTCCGAAAGCCGAACTGCGCGCCAAAGAGTTTTCCAGAGGCTTCCGCCTGCCATACCAGCCTGTTTATGAGAATTCTCTCATACACCTTCCGTGGGCAGGAAAGGAGGGCAATAGGCCTGTAGCTCCTAACGCTAGTGCGAACCTTGCCCCTTCCCAAAACAGGGACCAGACAGAAAAAAGCCATGTCTGTGGGATCGGCGCACCGTCAAATCTACTCTGAAAAAAACCGAGGAGCTCAGTCCGACCACTGTCATCAAGACTTCGGAGGTCAGCATATGAGACATGGTCAATCCCAGAGGCACCTCCGGCCTTACAGGAGCCAAGTGCTGCCGATAGCTCGAGCAGAGTGAGTGGAAAATCCAGATGGCCGGAAACCTCATCGACCACAGAGGGAGGTGGGGATGGCCCCCTTGGAGACCCAAAAACCGCTGCAAAGTTGTTATTGAATGCCGCTGCCATCTCCGGGCCACGGAGAACCTCACCGGAATCGCCAAACACCCACAACACCGCAGGGCGAACATCCTGTGGCCGGATTAAAGACCATACTTGCGACAGAGGCATGCCCTGGGAGACTCGGTCGCAGAGCCTGTAACCATACTGGGCTTTCTCCCTTCGGAGGATGAACCTGGTCTCCTGAGCGATCCCAACATATTCAAACCACCTAAGATCGTTCCTAACACGTTGGAACCGCTGCCAGGCCCTCCGCCTATCCCTGACTGCACACCGGCAGGCCGGCGTCCACCATGCAGGCAGTTTCCTAATAGCCCCTTGTCGTATGGTGCCTGGTCCCCAGGGGCCAGCCCTCTTCTTAATCCACTTTTGGATCCAGGGGGCAAAGTCCCCCGATGTTACGAGTGGTCCACGGGAGCGCTGCCGGGTATCTGGCACAAAGGTAAAAGAACTGCAGCAGGACAGGGCCACAGGAAAGTGGTCACTGCCCCCAAGATCCGAGGAGACTTCAAAAGAGAATATCGAAGCAAGGCCAGTAGAGCACAGGAACAAGTCCAGGACAGATTCCTGGAAAGCCCCACCACAGCGCCTCAAGAAAGTAGGGACCCCCGACTGGATCACCTCCAGATCAAGGCGACACAAGGAATCGGCAATCAAACGCCCCCTGGTGTTACAGCAGGCACTACCCCAGAGCCAGTGATGTGCGTTGAAGTCGCCACCAAGAACAAGAGGTCTCGGGAGCGAGTCAACCCACCCCACCCACTCGTGCCTTGAAAAACGTCCGGTGGCATGCACAAAACCGATGGTAACCCATTTATGATCCCACCAAATCCTGAAGACACATGAATCAACACCCGCACAGGTCTGAAAAAAGGGAGGGGAACAAATAATCATGTCCTTAATGAACACACGAACACCAGAGGGTCCAGGGCCCATAATGCTGTTGTACCCGCGAAAAACAGGGGTGACCCCATCTGGGAGTCTAGTCTCCACAATCCCCAAAATGTCAACCTTATTGCATAAATTTTCTATGTCCTCAACCTTGTTAGCCGCCCCTCTGACGTTCCAGGAACAGAGTGTGAATTATAATGGGGTTGAGAGGAAAAACACTGACAAACAGGGACGTTTGGGGGAAACACAGAAGAACACAAGAATATTAGAACAGGATTACGGGGTCACCTCGACTTCCAACAACTCCACCTCCCCGTCACCCCCAAGCGTGCTAGAACCACTAACACTACCCGAACTGTTACAACTACCGTCTGACATCTGCTCCTCACTGTCATCTGCCCAACTTGTAATGGGAGTGCCTCCCGGTCCCGCTGAATCAGCAGGCGAAACAGCACTACACACGGAGTCAGGCCCAAGGTCAGATGTAGAACCACCCCCTTGACTGGACACACCATCCTCGGCCACCCCCTCTGGAGCAACCGCATCAGTACCAGGGTCAGGGCCGGACAAACTCACCTGACGTGAAAAACTGACGGTTTCAACTCCCCGTTCAGCAGGGTTGGAAGCAGAGCGAACATCCGGAGAAACACACATTTGACTACCATCAGAACCCGCAGGACCGACTTTGGCACACACAAGACCTGAAGACATATGGGTAACAGGTGCTGGATCACCATCAGGAGGCAACACAGAAAATCGGTTTTGGCAATCAACTGCCAGTTGCTTGGAGTGCGGTGGAGAACTCGCCAAAGAAGATTGGGCCCCCGACACTTTCCTGCGCTTCGGTGATTTACGCTGATGTACTACCTCCCACCAAGCCTGGTCGCTGCCAGGGGCCGGGCCAGAGTCCTTGCTGACTGCTTCTGATACGACAAGATCCAGCACTGGCGGCACTGGAGGCACATCCGCTGGGTCCGCTGGGGCCAGATGCACACACAGAGTTCTTTTCGGGATAAATGAGTTGCACGGGTGGCAGAAAACGTACGGGCAAAATTTTCGAAGATGGCCACGCTGCCGGCATTTTAGACAACGCGGTAACCTATCCTGTACAGCCAGGAGGGCCGGCACACCTTTAACGCCAATGATGTCCGGAATGTCCTCAACCAGAGTAGAGTCTCTCAAACGGACTACAACCGAACGGACACCCGTACGACAATGACTCAAACCTTCCAGTTCATGATATTCGTGTCGCACACTTAACACCTCACCGTAATTAGTTAATGCCCTCCTCAACTCCACATCGGGTAAGTCCAGGGGCAACCAACACAAACAAACAACCGCACAAACCGCACAAACAAATCGTGCACAGTTGCTGGGTGGCCGTTGAGTAGAAGGCTTCCTACCCTCTTGACCAATAACTTGGATTCCGCGTCCACAAACATAACCTGGAAGGCGTTGTTAGCGCGCAGCCAGGCCATACCAGAGACTTTCCTCAAATCTACAATTGGAGCCAGAGCATCCCTCAAGTCCTTCATGAAGTATGGACGACCAGCACTCTCTCCTATAATAATTAGAGTTAGTTCCATACTGATGTTAGCCAGTCCACCCCTGTACATTTTCGTAAGCCAGTTCAAGTCACGCTGGGCACCGTCTACATCCAATGCAGGGAACTCCCCTGAGTCAGAGTGCTGAGCGTTCACATCAGCCGCAACTCCTATGGCAACACCGCCCCCTTGACTGGATAACGAAAACACATTGTTCTGCTGCACATTTGGGGTGTAAACACCGTCGCAAACAGTGCCATGCCATCCATTGTTGACACTCCTGTGATAATCATTGTCATTGTTGACATTGTTGCGAGTAATGCCTACTGGAGCCGTTGGGCCTACCTCCTCTTCCTCCCTATTCACCACACCATACAACTTCAGGTCCACTTCATCCAGTCCAATTGCTTCCGCCAATCTCCACACTTCCTCATATTTACCCGGCCCCACTAAACCTTTTGAGATTTCTTCCTGCGTCAGCACACCCTTTTGTTTGAGCGACAGCAGAAACTGCCGTACCGGCCGCGCCATTTCGGAGCAAATTCCACACCGATTGACACACAAGCAAACACTTAATTGGCAGAACAACGGACGTCCGAGACAATTAAATCAGTTTTAAATACGTAAATACAGTCCATTTTGACTGGTCCAGCTTTTCGCATAAAGTGTTAGTGGCGGTGTTGACGACGTCGGTATACGAAGCGGCTCCGAATCCCAGTTGCAGAATCTTTTCGTTGTTAAGTAGGACTGACGAGGGAACATTTTCTTCAAGATCAGTAAGGCAGTTCCGAAGCCCATTTTGGCTTCTGCGGTTGAAAATTCCGATTTTGGATACGTGTCAAAATTCCTTGGGTTGGCTGTACCCTCACTGAGAGGGTGAGAGAACCAGGCTTCCCGGCCTGGTCGAGGCGGAGGACGGTCTTTGTCGAATTCGAAAGGGTCTCCCTTCCCTAGAAGGAGGCGTCCATTGCGAAAAAGGGTTGTAAGGAGCGTGGTGGATTGACCCAACACAGACTGGTCGCGATAGCTAAAGCCAGTGGAAAGTCCTCTGTTCTTGACAGGTTCCGAATCCGGAGAGGACGGCTTTTACAAGAAGCACTCGGAAATAATGTCTTCAACTGTTTTAAGAAGGTCAGACAGCGGGATACCGGAAGGGTCTTCATCCTGGTATGCTGTAGCGAAATGAGTATGGTGAGAGTAGACGTCCAGATCGGAGACCTGTTCAAGAAAGGGTCGTCTATAATGACAGGCTAAAGGACCGAAGCTAAAGGAGAATGGAACTGACGCTCGGCTGTTGTTGATGCGAAATTGAGGTCGATATTGCTGTCGTCATTGACCACAGAAATTGGGACAGTCGAGAAGGCCGAGGGCGGAATCCCGGGGTGACGAAAGGCAGACAGTAGGCCGGCAAACCAGAGACGAGTACTGTTGTCAGATCGCATGTCGTGATGACGCTAGGAAGGGGGGGGGGTGTTAATGGTGCGTCGACAGCAAGGTCTTTAGCGCTAACCTCAGTCACAGTGCAGTGGTCCGTGTTGACACTGTGCCACACATTACAGAGGTGTTAAACAAACCTTAAATGTAGATCTTGTATAGCTCTACACCTCCTGCAATAATTTTAAAACCCTAGACAGGAAGACAGACTTATCGTCCAATTAACGCACTAAGTCTCGCGGCAGATGGAAACGGCGACAAACGCCAACACGGTGACAACAAGTGACGGACCGTAACTGGGCGTCGACACCAATGACATTCAGAAAGGATAAATCCCTTCAAAAGGAAGCAATGAGTAGTTTGATGTGACCAATTCGTAAACGGGCGAACACCACCATTTCTCTGCGACTGGCTTGGGAAGGCTGGACGACGGACGGAGAGCGACGTCTGTTGCGAAGAGGTTTCCCCTATGGCGGTAGCCCTAACCCAATTCTGGGTACATGATTCATTATGTAAGGAATTGGAGACCGAACGAGGTAACCGCTGTTTGTACAGGAAGGAACGAATGGCATTATCCACAAGCAAGTGGACTTGATCCTTTGAAAGACGAATTGTGGGTCAAAGCAAGAGAACGAACGAAAGATGATCCTTGCGATACATGAGAGGAGCTGCTACGAAAACGGAACGGCAACTGCAACTGACGAAAATGGCCAGAGAGTCCGCAATGTTCTGACAAAATAAGCACTCTACAGATCAAGGAGACAATGTCTTTCGTGCCGGACAGTGACCGCGAAAGAGGCAGAAGTTCAGACGACAAGCGACGAAAAGAAAACAAAAGAAGAATACAGACAAAGCGAGCATTCAACAGGGGCGCTAGAGAACAAAAGATGCGGAGCTTTCGTAGGAAGCTTTTTTCATAGGAGGGGTGCGCATGCGCACTCGGGTCACCAAGCTGGCTGGATCCAAACAACTTAAAAACTCTATAAACAGCATTAAGAGAACATAATGCAAAAATTCACAGGCATTGTAGATTTTCTAGTGGCAACAAGAAATGTGCATTTATACCTTTACTTTCATTTAGTCATGTTTTATCATCAGGAAATCTGGTCAACTATTGTTCTACCCTTAATCAATAGCATGTTTAATTTACTGGCATTCGGCAAACATTGGGGGGGGGGGGGGGGGCCCCACTATTTAGTTTGGTTTTATTTTAGATATTTGTTATTTGACAGGTTACGTATGCGGTTGTATATTAGATAAATTTTATATTTGGTGCATCCCTAATTTGCACATTGCTGCACGGAACGGACATTGTCAACCACGTCCCAATGCTGTGGCTGTCGGAGCAACTGGTGACTACACTGCTCCTTTTCATGCACATGGTCAATAAGGCGTGGCTATCGAGTACAATGGTGACAGGGTTGGAAAAAATAAAAAAAATCAGATTTATTTGATTTAAATCGGATTTTTTTTATTTAAATTTTATTTTGTTTTCGTCCACGTTATTCTAGGTATACCAAGTAAGTTATTTTGTATACAACATTTGAACATTGAATTGGATGGGTAAACTATACTACTACTATTCCAAGGTCTTTGGGTAAATGTCATTAAAAAAACGAGAATTTTCACAAGTTAAAATTGGTTTTTACTATTATAAAAATGCTAACCTTCAGGATACCTGCTGCAGCTGCCTGCCTCCCGTGGGGAAAACCCCATTCGTTTTCGAACCTTTCTTGTTCTTCAGCAAAGAAGCGTGCAGGTTGTACTGAAGGTAAGTATTTTTATGATAGTAAAAAGAACATTTTGCCGGCTCCTAGGCAGGCCGGCTAAAAACGGTTTCTTTTGCTCTTGTTTTGAAAAATGTTCTTTCTTTGTGCTGGAAAAGTGCAATACCTGTCAATTTTATGCATTGACAGGCCGACCTCGTCAAAGATGGTGGCGGACAACTTTTGACTGAGTCCCTGGGGTTTGAGGCTGCTGTAACCCTTCCAGAAGATTTCCTGTCTTTCCCGTTGAGGATGTCAGGTGGCGAGAAGGTGGTGAGGGTTAGGTGGAATAGATTAAAAGGAGGATGCATAATTTCTTAATTATTTACGTCTATGGTTTTACCATGTAAGTGATAGATCTTGATTGACTTGTCTTGATCCAACTGTGGAGTGACGGATGCAGGTGGATCCGTGGGGGGGCATTCCACATCGGGTAAGGAAAAGATAGACCGTTGAAGTGAATAAGGTTGGATGGAAAGAAAAAGTTTTTTTTTTTTTTCGGAGGAAGGAAGAGGGTTCGAGAGAGTCGACCAGCGGGAGCCAGAAAGGTTTACCCATATAGATGGGGGGTAAGGTGGGCCTTAAGGGCCGATAAAGATGTTACAAATTTCGTTGAGAGGGGTGGAACGAAAGGAGAGTAAGTTTTCTTTCTTCTTTTTTTTTTTTTTAAAAAAAAAAAAAAACTTGTGCTGGTGCGACCTGAGTAGACTAGAGAGAAGAGGGGTTCCGGAGGCCGTACTGGTATCCCCTAGCTTTTTTTCCGACAAGGGGAGCAGGGGATATCCGATGTAGGAAGAGATGAGAGGAGGGAGAGGTTTGGGTGTAATGGGGCAAAGGCGACATCGTTGTCAAATTGCCATAATGAAAAGGCACTGAGATTGTGGGTTTGGGCCGTGGATGAAATGGACTTCCAAGCGTCACTGATTGCGTTGTGGCGTTCTTCATTTTCGAAGACTGTAGGAGCTGTGGGGACTTCGCTGACTTCAGGTTCAGTGCGGGTTACAGGTCTGGAAGGAAGTTCGTGAAGCTTCACACAGGGGTCCAGTGGAGAAGAGATGGCGGGGTGTAGGAATGGGCCAGGCGCCTTGTAGGAGGGTTTCCATGTTTTTCGAGAGTGATGCGTGGTAGCAACCAGGGAGAGAATGATTGTGGTTCGGTGAGGCCTCTGTGCGGCGGTGGTGGGGAAGAAGTTCCTTTCTTTCTTAGCGCTTGCTGTAGGGTTAATGACGCCATTTGTAAAATTTGAGATGCGTTTTTGCCAGGAACGTAAGATGGGCTTTAGTCGCAGACAATTTATGTCGAGTTGGACCTTGGCTGTTGGTTTGAGTTTCAGCCTATGTTTTCGTAGGTTCTTCCGATTCAGAGCTGAAGAGTGGCAAGGTGATGAGAGGGTCAGGAGGCTTGAAGGAGAGAAGTAGTTCGGAGTCAACTTCGTCGGGGTGGGATGACGAAAGGCTGTGCGACGGGGACACAAATGTGGGTGACGGCATGTAGACATCGTATCTGCTGGGAGAATAAGGAGTTGCAGGAACTTGTACTGTTTCTTGATTGTCACAAAAAAATTGAGCTTCTTCGGGAAGGGGAGATGAGGGATTGTTGGTGACAATGCTGAAGATGAGGGGTGTCTTCTTGTTCGGCCGGTGCTTCGGTTGTTTGAGCATCAACGTTGGTTTGGCTAAATTCCGAGGTTTGAATGACAATGGGAAGTTCGCCCATAACTGTTGCGACAACGGTGTTGCGGTGTGGGAGGAGATTACGGAGTGACCTGGAGTCGTTGGTAGATTTGCAGATGTAATTGTGGCACTTAACATCTTGTGTGTTGGAGCACTTGGAGCTTTGTTGGATTGTTCAAGAAACGTGCGGTTTTGCATTTGTTTCTTGCGTCGTGCAGATAAGTGTTGCAGGGCAGAAATGATTTTCCATTCTTCTAAGGGAATTTTGAAACAGATTGGACATGGATTGTCAAAATAGTTGCACAAACGGTGGACTTGGCAGACTGTGGAATGGGGGTCTTTCCGGTGGGGGTTTGTGAAGTACGGGACACTTACAAGAACCGGGGTCTTGAATTGTTGGGGTTCTTTTTGTGTAAGGATCGATCAAAACGGGCAGGATGGGTTTGATGTTCTTCACCATCTTGATTCTGCAGGGTGCTAACAAGCTTGGAGAGAAGCAGAGACAAAGTAGCGCGTGAGTGGAAAAGGCGGGAACTGGAGGGAGCCTCGTTTTGGAAGTTCACGGCGTGGCTGTTATGGTATGACGTCATGACAGTGGATGAGACGAGAGAAGGTTGAATGGAGGAAGGATTTTCGACGTAGTAGAAACGTCCCGGTTTGTTTTTGTTGTTTTCTTTTCCCCCTCTTTTTTTTTTGGGGGGGGGGGGGAGACAAATAAGCGTGGAACAGGCACAGGTGTGTGGTGGGAGGCGAGATTGTCGAAAGACGCGACGGTCGAAAGGTGCGATGGCTGAACCGGCCCGGCTGTAGAAAGACTACTCGGGTAAGTAGTGCGGGCAAGGAGCACAAGACGCCGGCCGGAGGGGAGCGTTGCGTCCGTGATCGCAGCGATGGGCAAGGAAAGAAGGATGGTGGTGGTCTCCGTCAAGTGGAGATGGGCGAAAACAATTTTTGTGGTAGACAGGGGTGGGGGGGGGGGGGGGGGCAGAACCAACATTTTACTGGTCGAAAGTCGTGATAGAATGTATAAGTTTCTTGGCGGTGAAAAAAAGGAGATGGGCAAAAGGTGACAATGGCTTCTATGGTTCCCAGTGGACGCCACGTAGTCATGAGAGTTGGTCCGGCTGAACGGTTGGGGGTTTCGTCATAAGGATTGGAAACTTCCCAGTGCAGTGATGGTGACTTGAGATTGAGCGAGAGGTAGTGGTTGAAAGGTAAAGCCGGTTTTGAGGCCTGTACCAAGGATGAGAGGTGGTGGACCGTGTTGGTCACTTTGCAGTGGGGAATTAGATTCGTTGTTGACGACATGATCGTCCCGGTCAAGCTGGGCGAGATGCAGTCGTCGTGGACGGTTGGAGAGGCGGCAGGAGAAGGCACGGCACACGAGGTCGAGCGATGTGTGAAAACGGCAGCATCGGTCGTAAGGAGATGAGGTGGGTGTGAGATGGGCGAAAGGTTGCAGAGGCTGAGGTCGAAAAGGAAGTCAAGCTTGCAGAGATGGTCGAAAGGCCGAACTTGGGAAGGCAGTCAGTGTTTTCGCAGCTCAGCATAAGATGGCGTCATTGGCGAGATAGCGTGGCGATCGTTTGATGGAAAGACATCGTAGTGGATGGCGATACGGCAACCTGGACAGCATCGGAGGACGTGGAAAGGCGGCGCGGCAGAGAACGCTTGCGTTTAAGCAAGAGTCGTTGACAGTGCCGTGCTGCGCCGTGTAGGGAATCAAGAGTCGGTGATGGTCGAAAGGCAGTGTGAATGCTTACACTTTTGGGCGACGGAGTCTGAGACGTGCAAAAAGCGTTTGCGACTTTCATGACAGTCGGCAGACGTGACCCGCACACGTGTGTTGGCCTGGTGTGCCGACGGGGTCAACGAGGTTGTGGGCTTCACTACTTGAAACGTTGTGTTTGCTGCGTGACGAATTGGACAAGGGATCACACGGAGAGTTGATGGTCGAAAGGCCCACCTTGGATGAGGCTTGGAGTAATTTCATCTTGGCGTCCCGAAGTGCCTTGGCTCATCGAAAGTCATCTTCCAAGGTTGGAGGGTCGGGAGGCAACGAAGTGCGTCGACTATCTAGCAGCGGGGAATTGTCATCGTCATTGGTGACATCACTTTTTTGCTGGAGGCTGGGCGTGCAGCGATCGTCGCAGACGGTCGGGGTAGCAGCCGGAGGGGGCTGAAGGAGGATGGTCTAAAGGGAAGAACATGTAGTGGAGATGGGCTGAGAGATCGCCGGAGGTTGTTGCGCACGTCGCATGAGACAGGAAGCAGTTTACCGGTGGCGACGTAGGCCGACCGGGCAAGGCCGGCTGCCCAGCGGTCGTCAAACGGTTGAGACAGGGGAATCCATCCGTGGGTAGGGATGGGTCGGTTTCATTTTTTGGACTTCGGTTCCGGTTTCGGTTTTCACCCCCAAAAAACCTCGGTTTCGGTTTCGGTATCGGTTTTTGCCACCATCCACCCCAACTAGCTATTTCTATTTTTTTCCCTGTAATACTGTAATACGGACCGTGGGTGAGGTAAAAAAAGTCAGGAACGTCAGGTGAGGCGGACGTCAGCAAGTGAGTAGATGGTCGAAAGGACGGGAAACTTCGGGTTTAATAAGCAGGAAAGCTGTCGACGGGACGACAGCTTGAGACAAAGAGATGACGAGCCTTCCGTGCCAGCATCCTTTATAGGGAGGGTCGTGCATGCGCGGTAGGGTCCCTGAGGCAGCAATTTAAGTCTCAAGCAGCATCGTTGAGACAACAATGCACAAAATTGACAGGTATTGCACATTTCCAGCATAAAGAAACCAATTTTAACTTGTTAAAATTTTAGTTTCTTACTATCTGCAAAATACTTACCTTCAGTACTCACGCTGACTGTCATACCGGTGGAGGGAAAAAATACAGAGAAAGACCTTAACAATACGACCTATTTTACCAGACTGCCACACTCACCTTAAAGTGGTGTCATTCCTTCTGTCTCTCTCTTCTCCTTCTTCGCATCCTGGTATCTGGTTATTCTGAGACCCAGTCCACCTTCTTTTTTCTCCGGAGTATGCATTCCTCCAGATCTGCTTCCCCTCGTGAGTCCCACTGTGTACAACGTCTACTGGCTCTTCTTCGATCCAGTGACGACATGTTGGGCCACGACTTCTGCGCCACTTTCTCCGCTCGTTTCTGGTAGATAGTACCTGATGAATGTATTTTTACTCATCTGCAGGCTGCTACCACTTCATCCAATGGTGTTCATCTCCCGAAGGCCCACGAAGCTGACAGAGCTCTCGGCTCATGTGCCCTCACCTCCTTTGGCACATCTGCATGCTCTGGACTCGTTTCATACGCTCTCCGTATGACCTGGCAAATCCAACCACCCAGTTTGAACGGTGTGACTGACTTGTTTAGGATATCCCCCGTTGCCTTGTCGACGTCCAGGAAAAGAGGGTTTCGGCCTTACCTTGCGCTCTAGCCGGCAATGTTGCGTCTGTCCTATCCAGGTAATATTTATTCGCCCTGATTGGACATTGCATCTTCTCCTCGCTCTGGCTGGGGTTCCCGTGGCCTATTGCTTGTATCACCACTGGTGTTGGTGCATTATCGGGTATCTGATTTTTTTGCCCTGAACTCCACCGGAAAGTGGACCTTGGCGGTAGGACCTTGGCCTTTGATTTCAAAGGTCCCGGGTTCGATTCCCGCTGAGGCAGTCTGACATATAAGTCCAAAAGGCAACGTAAATAGGTTTGCATCCGTATTTATTAAACCAATCTCGAGCCCATTGGCTTTCCGTCCCGTATAATCCACCGGAAAGGGTAGTGACACCGATGACCACTCCTTTGCAAACCTAATGTGCCCTTCTCCCCTTGAAAAAGCCGCCATTTCGCTCTGTCTGGCCGCTGATGCTAGAGCGACCAGAAAAACTGTCTTCTGAGTCAGTAGAGTTAGCGATGCTGACGCGAGTGGTTCGTACGGTGGTTGTGCCAAACTGGTAAGCACCAGAGGCAGGCTAACAAACGGTATGTTTGTTCTTGGCCGGGCATTTTCGAACGCTGAAATCATTTTCAATAAGATTGGATGTGATACTATATCAGTCCTCCCCATGCATGTGAGAACTGAATTTATGGCAGATCTATAACCTTTGATCGAGGTCGGAGACAGGCCCTTCTTGAATAGTTCCTCGAGGAATTGTGATATCAAAAATGGATGGGTTGCATGGGTTACATCCATGTTCCTTCGCCCAAGCGAACCACCTCCTCCATTGTCAATCGTACATATTCGACATCGACTTCTGTACTGATTGTAGGAGCCTATCCGCTACTTTCTTAGTGAAACCATCCCCCGTCAATCTTCTTCAGAGTAGTCACCCGTGAAGATGTAGAATTCCGGGGAACGAGTGCAGCATCGTTCCTCTGTGCTGCGAAAGAAAATTGTCTGTCAACGGCAGAGTAATTGGTCCGTCTTTCCTCAGCTCCATAAGGTCCGGAAACCAAGTGGCTGGCGGCCAGTATGGAGCTACTAGAATGAATGACCCTGAAACCCCTCTCATTTTGTTCGTTACTTGTTGAAGCAGATTTAATGGGGGAAAGGCGTATGCGCTCATTCCTTCCCAAGATACTGACAGGGCATCCGTTGCCCAGGCTTGCGGATCCGGAAACGGAGACATGTAGTTCCGCAGTTGCTTGTTGACTTTCGTTGCAAATAAATCCCACGGTTTCCCCCATCTGTCGAAAAGTGCAGCACAGATGGCTGGGACCAGTTGCCATTCTGTCGTTGGTATCTTGTTTCCTCTTGACAGTTTGTCCACCCAGACATTCTGCTGTCCCCGGAATGTGTCTCGGGATCAGGTTGATGGAGTCCTGTAAACACAATTGCATTAGTATGGACGTCTCCTCCATCAGATCCTTGGAGTGTGTTCCTCCACCGTCTTTGATGTAGGCAACCGTGGTGGTATTGTCCGACATAAACTCCCACATTTCTTCCTTGTAGTAAGTCTCTCCATGCCCGGACAGCTAACCTCACGGCTCTCAGTTCTAGGAAGTATATGTGAAGGGCCCGTTCTGTCGAATTCCACTTCCCTGAGATCTTTGAATCTCCTAAGTGTGCTCCCCATCCGCTCCATGAGGCGTCCGTGAAGAGTTGCATTTCCGCCTCTTGTTCCTTCAGCTGTACACATGCTTGGAGGTTCTCCTTCTTCGTCCACCATACCATGTCAGGTAGGTTTCTCAGCTGTATGATGTCCGACCATGATTCCCTTGGAATCCACTCTTCTTTCCTGAACCAGTGGATTAGTTTTACTCTCCAGTGGCCCAGGGAAACTAACCCTGCGTTGGAATCCAAAATGCCGATGATTGATGCGAAGTCCCTCGCGGAGATCTGCTTCATTTGTTGCAGCTGCCTCAGTGACTTGAGTGCCTTCACCACTCTTTCTTTGGACGGCCTCACTCTGCCTTCCTTCAGGTCGAACTCCACGCCCACAAAGGTGAAGACTTGGTGGGGGGGGGGGGGGGGTAAATCTTGACTTTTTGACGTCGATTCCCAGGCCCAAGTTCCTGAAGAGCCTTGTGCATCTTTCCAGCTGATGGCGTAAGATGACGGGCGACAAATTTCTTAACAGCCAGTCGTCCAAGTAGGCGAGGGCCTCTACAGGGTTTGTACCATTTCGGCTTAATGGATTTCAAGGATTTGTAAAGACATTTAACTACGAACGGCCAAGCACACCTGACACCGGTGAGAAGTTCTGCTACCCACTTGTGCAAAATTTAGTTTCTCATGAAGCAACTAGTAAAGGACACCATTATAGGTCTAATTTTGTAGTTATTTTCAGTTGGGTTATATTGAAAATTGTCTCCAATTACAAGTTATACCACAGATGATAATACAAAAGTCCCGAAACAGTCGCCACAGAAGTGTGCTCTTAGCTCTGTTCCTAATCTCTCTTGAGCAAAAAAAACTACCCGCAACACTAAACAACAAGCGGTCAAAAAAAAAGGGTGCATTGAATCAGACTGCGGCAAGCTTGCCAACCTAAATATGCCTTCTAATATACCAAATTCAGTACATACGTAATACCCACTTTATACTTTGCCATGCCAAACACTGGCAATCGTGACTGGACAAAACATCCTTACAGTAACGCAAAATTAATGTCTCATGCTGACTGTAGTCACTGCCATGAAAAACGAGGGCAAGCTAAGAATTACAATGAGAGCTTTACAGGCATTGTATATGTAATATTATTTTTTCACACTGCCATGTAAGTTTCCACGATTTCTGAAGGAAACTGCCAACGACTTATCAATGCAGCCATGAAGAAGTTGGGGTTCAGCATTTAACCGATTTTAAGAATAAATTTGAAACGATATGTAAACAAAAACTGCCAGCAGAGGCTTTATTCGATTGGTACGGAAATTAAAAGAAGGACTTGCAAGGACCAAGTTCAGCATTTTCAATTTTTAAGGACTTGTAAGGCCTTACAAATGGAAAAATAAGGAGTTAAAAGGTTTATTAAGCACTGGTATGAACCCTGCTTTTATTTCTTCTTGGTGGAGGACTGCCAGTACCGGCTTCATGATTCTCGTAAAAACCTGTGGAGCCGTTGAAAGGCCGAAGGGTAGCGTCGTAAACTGATAAGCACCCCTCCATGCCTTAGTCTGAACAGGTGTCTTACGTCCTTGTGGAGTGGAACGTGGAGGTAGGCGTCCTCGAGATCCACTGCAACTGAATACTCGCCCTCCTGTAAGGCTTCCTTGATCTAGCGATTCCATTTTGAAGTGCTCCTTGCGGATGTGTCCGTTGAGCCTTTTTAAGTTGAAAACCATATTGTCCATCGTACGGCTCCTTCTCTTGCGAGCCGATTTCACCTCCATCATCCTGTTCATAACGGTAGTCGTGATAATTCGCTGGATGGCTTTCCCCGTGCTGAACCATGTCCTCAGAATGATTTGTAAAAGGAGCTACCGCTCACTGGCGACGTTTGCAAGCCCAAAGAACGCTGCGAACTCATAAGTGGCGATGCGCAGCGTTGCTGCGAACCTTGGTTCTGCGGCAGACTACTTTCCGGTCTCGTTCCACCGTGTGATCGCGGTCCGTTGTCCGCGCATTGCTGCAAACTGCGCAACGCCAGCGAACTTCTAATGTCCTGCGAACTGCGGCGGACCGCTGGCGAACTGGCCGCTTGAACCTCCGCCACAACCTGAGCAAGAGAACGCAGCTCCTGATCTGCCCTCCCGCTAACCCTTTTCGCGAGCAGGGCGACCTTGCCACAGTGCAACTCTTTGTCCCGTCCGCCTACCCCTTTGTCGGGAGCGGACAGGGATCGCATTTGATTCGAGTGCTTCCCTGCACCTTTTTCTTTTTTGGAAACCTCCACCTTTTTTACGTCCTCATTTCTAGAAGATTTTCTTCCACTCACACTGCTTTTCTCCTTGTACGAGCTGCATGACGACTTCAGCTTATCGCCCTCTTTTTTCCTGTTTGCAGCCGTTTCAGAGATTGCCGGCGAACCCTTTGTTTCATCCGACTCCCTTTGGACCGAGAGATCGTTATTAAGCAGTACTAATGGGTCAGTTTCCAACGGCACTAATGGGTCAGTTTCCAATCGGTTACTGAACCGAATTACTAGCAATCAAAGCATTAACACTCGCGATTTTGTATCATTTCATAATCCTAATCACGATCATGATCTGTATCATTGTGATCGTCTTCTATTTTTTAATTGCTCGTGACGTTTTCCATTTTGGTGACCTTGATTCAACTACTGACAGAGCAGTCTCCCTGGCAGCTGTCAACATCGATCCTAGAGATCCTCAGGGTACTTAAGATTTTTCATTATCGTCAAAACTGTCGAAATCGGCCATCGATTCCGACCCATCGATTCCGACCCAACACTGGCTAGTTCTTTCAGGAAAATGGGAGCATCTGGATTTTCGCACATACCTGCCAGTCATTCGTCGAGACTTGATTTCGTTAGTGCCGCTTCTTTTTCAGCCTTCCTTTTGTTTTGTGCTTTTTTCTGGTCTGAGTGACGCCACGTACACAAAATCTTTTTCACGGTGGCCTCCTTGTGTAGCTCGCAAAGATCGCACAGGTTGTCGACGGAGTTACACTCACAGCACCGCCTGCATAGTGGGTGTAGATCCTTAGGCGTCTTCTGGCACGTACACGATGGGAAAACACCGCTTTTCAAAAGTTCATTAACATTGTCCACCTCTTCGTTTCCCATTTCGATCGTTTTCTGCCATTGTTTGGATGGGAATAACCGTACGCTCGACCTACCTCGACGCGTGCTCAAAAGCGAATGGGGTTTTCCCCACAGGAGGCAGGCAACTGCAGCAGGTATACTGCGTAACACGCCTGGCGGTGAAAACGGGCAACAGGCGTTAAGTCAAAAATTTAAGAAATTATTTGTTTGAGCACGGGAAAAGCCAAATTATGCTAATTTAGCGCGAGTACTGAAGGTAAGTATTTTGCAGATAGTAAGAAACAAAATTTATTTCAAAACCTTGGTTAACCAAAGTTGGGTGACAGTTATGTTTTCATTATCTTCTGGCTCGGTTACTGTAATTGCACTTAAGCATCTCATCAGAAAAACAAAGGGAGGGTGTGGGGGGGGTCTTTTTATGGCCTGCTGCAGACATTTAACCCACTCTTACTTTCTCGAGTCAACCACCAGACCCACAATGACTTTAAGCTACCTGCAGTTTCACTTTAGTTCCTGCATTGGGAAATTGCCCTGCACAGGCTAAGAGTCTAGATAAACAAAAAAGAAACATTGTATTCCTTATAGTCTCTTAACCCTTTTGAGTCCGAGCTACGATATCGTTGCTCAAAAATAACGCCGTAAACGTCCGAGGAACGATAAATCGTTCGCTCAGTTCTACGCCCTGTTAAAAAAAAATAATCCTATTGCGTACATCGGAGGGTAACTCCGATTGAAGTAGGTATTTTGGAACGTATATTTAAGGTTTATTTCGGTTTATTTAATTCAAATCATCTTTTTATTACCTTAAGTCGATGTTATTGTTGGCATCGTCGCCAAAATCGACGTGGAAATTGCATTTGTTTGCTGAAAACAGCCCTTGGTTCAAACGATCGTATCTCCGGAACTACGCAACGTGCAGCCGCCATCTTGAGCGCGTTCGAGAGAGGGGATTACCAATTTTCTAGCCCGCGAAAAACGATGTCATCAACTCCAACGTCACTGCCTGTATTCCTCGAATGAAAAGTGCTGTTTCAACGGCCCTTGTTCAAATTCTTCCCGATCGCGTGCGCTGATTGGTTCGTTCGCGGCACGTGACCCGTCGGCCGTTCATTCGTGACGTCACATGAAGCGAGTCAAGGTCGTATCCATTGGCGCTAGCAGGAGCGCGTTCGCTTGCGGGCAGGACGAAATGGTAGTGAGCTTTCGGCGATCGTAAATATTGGGGGAATAAAGCAACTTTAAACTATTTTTACGGTAATAAAACATAAAATAATGATTTCGGAAGTAATAACAGGCGTTGTGACGGAAGAATATCGAGTGGACGTTATCAGTCCGAGTACTGTAAGTTGAAACTTGCGTTAGCGCTGTTTACATAATCGAATTTTAGGATTTTTTTTAAATAAAGAAAACGTAGGACGATGGTCCCAATTATATTTCTGTTCAATAATTTACAATACAATTATTACGTCTGCAAATTTTTATACGCCAAGACCGCATAGGTTTTTTAGTACACTTTATTTTCGTGAGGCATGCAACTTGTTCATGGCATCCATGTTGCGGCCATGGACTTTCTCGCTCGCGAATTGAAAAAATGGCTCGGACTCAAAAGGGTTAATGCCTGTTAAATGGTTAGGCTTAGGTGAATAACCCAACACAGAAATTCGTCATTCGAATTTTGAACTGCCCAAATTGCATCACAGACCATCGAAAATTCCTAGGATTGGTTTTTAATCTTGGTAACTTTCAACTTTTGTGTGTGTGCTTCGTGCTAAGGAATTTATTATGTAATGCAACGGTATTTTGAAAATTAGTGAAAAGCATCACGTAATCAACTGTTGAGTGTTGTACCAAAGGAATTGGATTAGAAATTGACAAACTTTGTACACTAGTATTATAGGGCTTATTAGGGCTAACTGTGGGAATAAAGTTAGAATTTCTTAAGTTACTTAGGTGTGTGATCCAGACAAACGGCACAGGAATTTATTAAAAACCAGTTTTGACACTTACGCTCGTTTCGTGCCTATTCCCCAGCGCCGTAACGTATGCACACACAACTCTGACCTCAAGAGCAGAGTGCATACATTCTTACCGGACGAAATTTCCCACGAAAATTTTCGTAAAGATTTTTCAAATTTACACAGCCTTTCACTGTGTAGGGAAGCCATATGTCAGTGAATTTCCAGTGTTCTCCGAAATTTCCCACGAACATTCTGGCATATTCTGCACTCCGGCTCAAGAATATAAACTCCATTGACTGGACATTTTGAAACGGTGCAATTAAAGAATTGCGGAGCACGACACAGCATTGACCCGCTACAGTTCATGTCCAAATGATAGTGAGGATTTGGTGGCAATGCCTGCTTGGAAGTGAGCAGGTATGCCACCTGGCAGAGGTGGAGCCAAGTATGGCATCAGAATTGTTAAATTTGGCCATCCGAGCATTAAATAATTTAAAGCTTAGAGCCAAAACTAATGGGAAGTATTTTGCAGAGTAAGAAAAATACCCACACCATATTTTACACACACAGGCATTTTACAAACAATAAAGTAAAATATGCACAGACAATTCTTGGAATCCCTTTATTAACACTGCAAGAATTGAATACAGCTTATTTCAAATGGTAATGTACCTTATGATGCTCACAGTTAGTGGTAATGACACTTGGGGTAACTTGATACAACAAGTATCCTTAACCTAAATTCATTCGCTCCTTCTTGCATCCAAATAAAAAAAAATCCACAGGCGACCATAACTTCGGTCACTCCACTTCTTGCAGATAACTACAATATTGTTGACGCATGCATTTCATTTATCTCACGAATGGTAAAGGCATCAACTAAACAATTCAACCACAATCCATCAGCAAATGTAATTTTTACGATGTAAAATGGCAAGTCGCCAGAACTGAAAGATTATCATGACTCGATGAGTTACATTTTAGTTCATGGGCACGAAACTCTTGCACCGGGCCGACATTTTTATATGAGTGAAGTGGGCAGCTATGTAGTGATGAAATGTTTACAAAGTAGTTCCTGCCACTTAGCAAACGGCCACACATCCATCAACTTTCTCAGACGTTCGAACATTGTTATTTTCTGATACCACAGACAAGACTATGTACAAAAAATGCTAACTTCAAAAAACAGGGGTTACGTACAAATCATGGCAAAACTATGCTTTACCACACAGAATGTACCAACAACTTATTTGCGCCAAACTGCCCACCAGTCTTCAGCTTACAATAAAACACTGCTTCCAGAAAGAAATAATCTTCAGCCACTGAAAAGCTATGCAAAATTTTATACCAAGGTTGTAATTTGCCAGTTGTTTATACTATAAACAAAATTGACAAGCAGTCCGCCAAAACATTGCATAGCTATGTACTTATTACCCACTGTTCTGCGTATGCAGAAAATGTTTCATAAGAGTAGTTTTTCCCAGCAACAATCATTTCATAATTCCTAGTTTTTTAGCTTCTATTTCGTAGATCAGTAATCTCCACATTTTAACTACAAACACTTCTGCCTCCTCATCCAGTACCTGTAAAACAAAGAGCGAACATAAGTGTAACGCAAGGAAACAAGTCTTATATTAATAGTTTCTAAGGTTTGGTTTAGGGCCTTCAGGCCCCCCCCAAAAATAAATTAGTTGGTTCTCAGACTCTGTATGGTGGTCAAATTTTACCCAGGTCATCACTTTTGTTTGCATGTGCAAGGTCAATTTATTACTGCACAAGAAAAAGCAAATCAGTTAGCTGAAACTTAAGTATTATTTAGCCTAATTTGGCATTCAATAATTGTACCTAAGCTAATAATTGTACTTATTACCCACTGCTCTGTAAAATTAAAAACCAAGTGTTTTGGGCAGTAAAATCAGACTTCCAATAAAATAAAAAGCCTGGTGGTCTGATTACTTTTGGAATGAAAATGCCAGAGAACGAAACATTTTCACGGCCTTAGAATGTACATTTTTATTTCAAAGCCACTACTTCATGGATATGTCAAGACAAGATGATGGACTACACCATCTGGGAGTCATCATCGCAGCCAGATGTTTCGTTCACACCCCCCCCCCCCCCCACGCACTTTTTAAGACAGAAGCAAGACTCTGCTCAAAAACAGTCCTTTTCAGGGCCACCACCATTTTACGAAAGAGAACCAAATTCACCATTTCACATTTGTCTTTATTTCAATAAATTACTAAGTTAACAACCGTTTGGGGGAACCAGCTCGTACCCTAACTGTAACCCGTCATGTGACACTCGCCCCCTTCATTGATGAGGTCTACTGTAAATACAAGAATTTACAGGTAGTGGGCATTTCCGAAAGGAATAATAGAAAGCCAAATTAATCGGGATGGGGTTAAAATTGGTTTCTATAGCCTTAGTTGTACCCACCCTGCCTCCCCTGTTGTGTCACCATGACCTAGCGAGAAGAAAAAAAGATGGCGGGCTGCCTCGCCCGAAAGCTTTTATAGGAGAGGGACTGAGCACACTGCAAGCGCAGTCGCAGTTAAGGTTACGCAGCTGGCTGGATCAAGTGAGATCAAGGGAAAGAAGCATTACAGGAACTGAATGCAAGAAATATTTCTTATTAAGGCTATGGAAACCAATTTTACCCCAGCCACCCTCCTCTGATAAATTTGGCTTATATTGTACAATAATAAAATTAGAGTAGGGTGTCACAATATTTCAAATTAAGTGACTCGGCTAATTTACTAATAGAAAGGTTTAAATTTAGACCTGGAATAAATGTTATATTCTAGTATCTTCTAAAATTATACTGCAAGCAGCATCTGTACCATGTACAGTTTGCTCCCAGTTGTCAGCACTTGGAGCACACTACTGCTATTAGTTCATGGGACAAACTCGGCACGCTCCACAGTAAATAATTACAATATTACAGGAATTTTTATTCAGTTTTGTCTCTTTCAATTAATTATAATTATAATACAATGCATTTTGAAAAAAAACTTTTTTAAATCTCTAATCCACAGATTCATTGTTGAATTTCAGATTTAAACATTATCTGTGTTGACCTTCATCCCTGGGTTCCACAGCAAACAGTCTTGTTAACGATTTCACAGTTTATGCTACTAACATTTTATAGTCATCGTATTTCTTTAAATAAGATAAAGTAATTGTGATAACAAATAAAAGTTTATGTACTTGAATTAATTATTGATTGATAAATACATAATACTGTATAGGTGAATCATTACGAATTAACCAAATTATTTTTGATACAGCAGCTTCGGCCGAAGCCGAGCTCCAGAAAAGGCCCCCTGAGTGATCCCTAAAAAAAAGTCTTTAATTTATTTAATTGGTAAAAAAAAATTGTGCATTTTGCGAGAAAATGCATTTTATTGCTATCGTATTTGGCTTCAGCAAACAGTATACACCTACCCATTCGAAAAATGGGATGAAAATTCTTCGTAGTAAACAAGTTGTATGAAACGAATAAATCCAAAATTCTAACAGTCTTTCAAAGACAGCAGACTGTTTCTGTTGAAAATTTGCAAGACTGTTGTATCATAAGACCTAGCCTATTGCTGTGAAAGTGAGCAAAAAAGTACTTCGGTTAAATTTTGGACAGGATGGTACATAGCAGAAAATAGGGGTCCTTAAAAATAATGTAAAGTTGAGTATTAGTTATTTCAGCGAAAAATTCTTGTAATTTTTTTAAAAGGTCCCTTACAACGCAAGAATGCCCACATACAAAGAACTTCATACCTAAGAACATTACTGTAAATGTAGGCTTACACCTTTATTTTAATAAACTCTGCCATAAGAAAGAACACGTTCAACTAACCATTTGGACATCATCCAAGACGCACTGCGGTGTACTGCCAGCCATAACTTTCGAACAAATAAAGTCCACTAACGTCGGTTCCTCTTCCCCGATGTACTCAACAATTTTTTTGTTAATCCAAGGTTTTATTCTTTTTTCCATTAAAACCTACAAATAAAAAAAAGATAAACATTATAAAAAATAATAATTTGAATTTCCAATGGCTTGGGCTATGCCGATTCCAAAGCCTTTAAGCCTAAGTAAGAGATAACTTCATTCATCCCAAATTGAGTGTACTTTTGTAAACACAACCTGGAGCAAATCATAATTTAGCACATGTCGGATGAAAATAAATTTGATTTGCCAACGATAGAGGCTATACTCGAGGCCTTGATCTTAATGCACCGCTACGATGAGTTGAAATCTCAATTTTGTGCAGGGAGAAAAAATAATGTTTCTTGCCGACAAAGCAACTTTGTTAATAATACATTTGTAACATGTACTGTTAACCATATTACGAAGTTCTATATGGGAAAAAAAAATTCTGACACGGTATAGAGTCCAGCCACCCCATACTACCGTATCTGCCCAACTGTAAGGAACCGGTCATTATTTATGGACCCGGGGAGGGGGGGGGGGGGGAGATGAAAATGTGACCCCCAAATTTTCCCCCCCCCCCGAGCCCCGGAAAAAGGGACCAAAAATAAACTGGCCCGCCCCCCCCCCCCCACCCACACACACACACAATGGTCTTCTCTTGTACCTATTGAGACTGTCTGCAGAAGATTTCCTGTAGCCAAGATTGGTGCTGTAGCTAAATTAAGGAGCAATTACTGTATATCCATTTTGACATGCATGTTTTACTTTTGGATCACTTAAACAATGTTTCATGCGGAACAACTTAAATTAATGCTGACAGATGGCGCTACGCTGTTTTGACTTGGAAGTGCCGACGGAAGCCCAATGAGATAGGTCTTGTTGGCTGTGAGTAGCTCAAGCGTCTGACAGCCTTAGCCTCAAGCGTCCGACAATTACCATTAGTTGTAAGAAAAGGTGTCTCGGTTTTAACAAAAAGACACGTTAGGTGAAAAATGTTCTTATAAAATGTCCCTTACACCCATCTTTTGTTCGCCTTAAAAGCAGAACGCAGTGGAACACAATCATCTTCATCCGAGGGGAGACAGGGCAGGTGAAGGTAATTTATATTTTCGTATAGGCAAACAAAACTAAAATCAGCCAGGTGCAGGCCCTGGTATTTTAGTCTTTTTATTGCTAACGAAAATATAAATTACCTATTTTAACATTAGCAGACTTCGTCACGTAAGGTGACAGGCTAGGTTCAGGAGACCCACATTATGAGCTGGTTTCCCCACGGAACGTGTACCGGTGAAGACAACCGAAAGAGCCTCAACGTCAGTCCCCAGAATTCAGTTCTTTGGAGAGGAAAGCAGGGAATCGAGCAGTAGCCAGGGAAGGCATAAAACAGGTCCAGCACCTAGGGGCAAGGTAGAGATTGAAAACCTTCCTACCTTGCTGCGGGAAGCTAAGTAGGAGAACCAGAAGGGAGAAGTGAAGCACTTCAGGAAGCGGGTAGACCTGGAAGCAAGGGAGGTGACAAGTAGAGAATGTCGGAACACTGCGGAACGCAGAAACGGAACTACCAGAACTGATATCCCTTTGTGGGTCCTTCCACGTGTTTGTTTTGTTGTCTGTTTGGCAAGAGAAGGCTGTGATAGCATCAGTAAATGCACTGGCAATAGTGCAAATGGCACAAGGCGGAAAATACCCTGAAAGGAAAGAGTCTGGCGAGGAACCGTGGTTCGTATACCACTCGCGCCTCAGGAATGCAGAGGAAACGGAAGCAGGATCCCTCGAGGGCCAACGTTGAACGCCTCTTTTTACCGTAAGTAGGATCAAGGAGAGGGCCATGGGCTGATAAGGTACGGAAGTGACAAGGCATAACACCTGAAGCACTGGGCGGCCTCTGGAAACAAGGACGAGATCCTTGAGGGAGGGACCAATGGTTTGCCAGGTACAGAACCAGATAGATGGGCCTGCAGGCTGCAGTTCTATACATTGGAAAAGAGGCCGTCAAACGGGAGGCAACTTGACGTTAGTAGAATGCTGCGTGGTCAAGGGAGTCCTGACCATTAGGACAGCGACTCGGGAGCAGAACGCTAACAAACGGTACCGGGTCCAGCCTCGGTCCTTGGCCAGAATACCAAACCTCGGTTCACCAGGAAGCAGAAGACGCACTAGCGCTCGAGTTGTGAATGGGAACAGGAGGCATCACAGCACAGACCAGGTTGTGTGATGAGGGTAGAGGCTTGAAGCACAACCAGAGGCAGGTAAAGGAGGTCATGGTCCTGGAGGACAGAGAACCGAAAGCGTATTGAACCGTAGGTCCCGTAGCGCTGTGCAAGACAAGGCGATCCACTACAGAAAGGGAATAGACAGGAAGGAGAACGGTTTGACTGTGGTACACTGGAATGGTCGAGAGATTTCTGATCCAAAGACAAGGAACCGAAGGTGAACCTAAGAGAAAAGGGTACCGGGCCCGGTCGTGCCTCAGGCCTTGGTTGTGTTTAAAGATGAGGAATGAGGATGGGTTATGTGAACAGAATGGTAGTCCCAGATATTGAAGGGAAAACATTCCAGAGGATAGGTGCACTGGGCCATGTGTTTAACCAATGGGATCCGGCCCCGGAAGGTGGGACTCAATTCCGGAACTGGAGGCGTCAAACACATGGGAGATCTTCCGTAGGAGGGATAGCAACTGAAAGGAACGGCAGTTTCGACAAGAAGGCAAGTGGATAGGAGGATGCGCGGTCCGTAAAGGGCTCCAGGCTGGGTGTTGGGGGCCCGGTCCGAGCTCTGGTGGTAAGCAGAAGCGACGTTGAAAATGTTAGTGTTGTGTTTCAGGCTGTCCTCTATTATGTTTTAGCTGCATTTATAGGTCCCGTTTATGATTTGATCAGTTCCAGCTGAACTGCTGAATACACCTTGTGTGTGCTCCAGATTGTATATATTGTACCTTACTGCCTTGGCCATAGAGCCCCACAAATGTATTCAGGTGATAATTATGATGTGTGTCCTAGTAGGTGGATGTGCTTATGCTGAGCAGAATGTTCCTATCTTGTTTTGTGAATTTAATTTGAAACTGTCATTATCATTCAAGGAGAATGAAGGTGGGAGTGAATTATCATTATGTCAATATCACTAATAAGGAATAAATTGGTGAGTAAGAACTTTGTTGTATCATTGAGGTTGGCCTGTTGACTTAGTAAAAATTTCCATATGAAGAAGCCATGAGAAGTCCACATTTGCATAGATAGCCATTCAATGTCACCCACTTCTGCTGCTTATGTTTTGAGTTACAAACTCACAAACTTTCAGAAAATTCGAGCCAGGCCAGGGTGGGGCGAAGGGGGGAAGGAACCTAAACAACGATCCTCTTCGGGAACCGGCGTATCTACAGCCGCGGCCAATGCCAGTGTCTGCAAGAAGTAGAGCGAACAGCGGGACATGGTTCGAAAAATAAAGGCTCGGGGGCATAAGGGCTCAAGCCGAGCCCTGATGAAGTACGCAAACTGCTTGTGTACCGGGCGAACAGGAAGTGTCATAGGAAGGACGGGACTCGTAAAGTAGCCAAGAAAGGTGACTCATGAAAGCAACGAAACAGAACTTCATCGGGTAGGAACCGGGCCCGGACAGGCAGCGTGGGCCCGGAATCCAATGCTCTAGAAGCTTGAAGATGAAAAGGGACCTGGCATCGGGCCGGGTGACCTGGTGGGTCGGCTGAGGCCCGGACGGTAATGTAGTGGTGGGACGGTAATGTAGCGGTAATGAACAGGTATGAAGCGGAGCGGAAGGTAATGTGAGGGGAACTGGGGGAACCGTGTCAAGCTCTTTCGTAAAGGAAGGAACCGGGTCGAAAGAGGAATGGCGATGTTTTCTCAAGCGCCCATCACTCCATGGTCCACAACCACAGTTGTCTCCGATTTGCTGTCAGCCGAAATTCAAGATCTCCTGCTCAAGTGGCCATCCGTCCCTGTCCCACACCGGATCGGTTCCTGATTAACCTTCCGTTACCTTCATCAAGCCCTTTGGTCTGGCGGACAAGAAGAATGGCGATGGTCCGCCCGGACCAAAGGGGTTGATGAAGGTAACGGAAAGTTAATCAGGAACCGATCAGGTTTGGGACAGGGACGGATGGCCGCTTGAGCAGGAGATCTTGAATTACGGATGACAGCAAATCAGAGACAACCGTGGTTGTGGACCATGGAGTGGTGGGCGCTTGAGAAAACGCCCAGTGGAGTGGTAGGTCTCAAAACAAGCCTTACGGAACACCTGACTGATGAGAAAAGCCAAATGCTTGGACGAAGCGGGCGTTGGTTCAGCGGATAGTTTTTTGCACAGAGATTTCAGCTGTGTTGAGGACATTGGTATCGGGGAACAGCTGCTGAAAGGGTAGAAAATCCACATGGTCTCGGATCCTCTAGCAAATGTTCAGTTAAATAAGGGGCGAAGTGGCCACCCGGATCAGTGCCTCTCCTGGCATGGCTGAAAAAGTTTAGTTAGGAGTAAGTTGTAGAAGAAACAGCACATACGACATGGTCAAGACGTAGAGAAAAAAAGATGAAGCCACGCGCGCAGAGGCCGCTTTAAAGTTTATACAGACGGAGGGATGCGCGCGCGCACGCACAACGATGCATGTTGGGTCGCGACGCTGGCAGTTTCCAGAATCTCTAGATCAAACAGCTAAGAGAAGAAGAATGCTAAAAGTTCAGGAGTCGTTTTTGTTCGGCAGCATATAAAACCATTTTTTTTTTTACACACTAACGTTTTTGTTGTTATAATGAGCCTTCTGTAAAACCACATTCGCAGAATCAATTTTTTTGAGAGCGATAACGAAAAAAAATTAGTTCTTCAGGGTAAAGCTCGATTTCCTCACGGAATTTGGAATAAGGTTTTTTTTTGGTTTTGTTGGTATAGGGACAAAGTTCTCACGAAAAAACAAGTGCCTCTGCACGTAAGCACTTAGTACATCTTTGTAGAACTTTTAAACCAAATTTTGGAAACAAACTACATATATTGCACTGTTTTGCGGCCCTTTAACCCTTTTAGGGGGGGGGGGATTGAGGCTTAATGGCGCGTCGACAACTTGGTCATTAGCGCCAACCTCAGTCACAGTGCAGTGGTCCGGGTTGCCACTGCACCACACATTACAGAGATGTTATTCAAACCCCTAATCTAAATCTTGTCATACATCTGTACCTCCTGCAAAAATATAAAAACACCGGACAGGAGGACAGACTTATCACCCAATTGACGCGCAATGTCATGCGGAAGATGGAAACGACGACGAACACCATCAATATGGTGACAATCAACAAGGAAGCGCCGGGCCGTAAGTGGCTGTCGACACCAAGAACATTCAGGAGGGTCAAGCCCCCGCAAAAGGAAACAGTGAGTAAGTCGAGTGTGACCAACGCGCAAACGGGCCAACTCCACCTCCTCACGGCGACTGCGGCGACACGCCGAGTGCCATTCCTCAACAGTGCCTTTAATAGCACGCAACTTATTACCGACTTGACTGTCCCACAAGGCTTGCCAAAAAGCGTGTAACCTCTGACGCAGAGTTGGAAAGGCGTCTGAGGGAACAAGGCCGAGATCCCTCCGGAGCGGGCCAGAAACGGCCCCTTTCGCTGCAGAATCCGCTTGCTCATTTCCACCTATCCCAACATGGCCCGGGATCCAGTAGAAAAGCACGGTTTTCCGCCGGCCAGGCAAGCGGGAAAGCAAAGCTTGGACACGTGTCAAGGGTTCCGAGGATTGTAATTCGCCAAGGACTCCAGGGCACTCATGGAATCGCTAAAGACAATGAAATGCGTGCCCTGAAGGTCAAGGATCCATTCCACTGCCAAACCGAGAGCCAAAAGCTCTGCAGAAAACACAGAATAGCCTGATGGAAGGCGATGGGCAACCGTGACTCCCTCACACACACAAGCACACGCCACTCCAGCGTCTGACTTCGACCCATCAGTAAACAGCCGCTGATAACCGGCGTACTGAGAACACAGCCGCCGGAACTCCTACAAGTACCTTGCTGGTAGAGTGGAACCCTCCGGGAGGGACGCCAGAGCGAAAATGAAAATGCCACCTGGGACAAGCCAAGGGGCCACTGGCCTCCCACCAAGCCTCAAGATGCAGGGTATTTCAAAGGCTATTTCCTGACAGGACTGCTGGAGCCTATCGCGGAAATCACCCTTACCCACACTGCGTCTACCGACTCGCAAGTCTGGCCCAAAAACCATGGACCAAGCAGGACTGGATTGCACAGCACGCAACCGCAAAGCATACTGAATGGCAAGCTGTCACCGACGAATGGACAAAAGTGGCTCCGAGGCCTAAGCATAGAGGCTGACCACTGGAGACGTTCGAAATGCCCTAGTCGCTAGACGCAGGCCACTGTGATGCACAGTGTCCAACATCTGGAGAGTCGAGTCACTAGCTGAACCATAGACCATGCACGCATAATCAAGTTTGCTGCGGACAAGGGCTCGGTAGAGGCGCAACATGGCAGTGCGATCGGCACCCCATGAAGTGCCCGACAGAACCCGCAAGATGTTAAGCGCCCGCAAAGCCTTGTCCTTAAGTTGACGCAAGTGTGGAAGCCAAGATAACCTGGAATCGAACACCAGACCCAGGAAACGTACCTGTGGGACAACAGGAATCTGTGCCTCTCCCAAGTACAGGCAAGGATCTGGATGCAGTGTTCGTTGGCGGCAAAAGTGGACGCACACAGTCTTGTCCAGAGAAAACCGGAAACCATTACTGACCGCCCAGGTCTGGACTTTGTTAATCGCCAGCTGTAGCTGCCGCTCGCAGGTCTGCATGCGAGCTGCCCGAAAGCGCAGGCCGAAGTCATCGACAAACAATGACTGGGGAACAGCGGCCTGCTGAGCAATGGGGTTGATCCCAATAGCAAACAAGATGACACTAAGAACACCACCTTGAGGCACACCATTCTCAAAGACAAACGGACGGGAAAGCGTCGCCCCGACACGAACGCGAAAAGAACGGCCCGAGAGGTAAGCGGAAAGCACCAGTGGCATCTCTCCCCTCAAGCCACAGTCATAGAGATTACGGAGAATCCCGTAACGCCAGGTCGAATGATAAGCCTTCTCCAAGTCAAAGAAAACCTGAACCAGATGTTGACGCAAGCGGAAAGCCTCCCTCACATCCGATTCAAGGGCAACTAGATGATCGATAGTCGACCGAAACCGTCAAAAGCCACACTGGGACGCAGATAAGAATCCCCGTGATTCCAACACCCAGACCAACCGCTCACTGACCATCCGTTCCATAAGTTTACAGACACAGCTAGTCAGAGCGATTGGGCGATAACTGGAAGAAGTAGGGTCTTTGCCCGGTTTTACAATCGGGATGACCACTGCCGTCCTCCACGCTGCTGGAATAGAACCCTCTGCCCACACACGGTTGAACATTCCCAGCAAGAACTGCTGGGAGGCAAGAGGCAGATGTTTCAACAGTTGATAGTGAACATCATCAGGCCCCGGGGCGGAGTCATGCGACTTGGACAAAGCTGAAACAAATTCCTGCCAGGTAAACGGTTTAACCCTTTGAGAGCTGCGTTTTTTTTATATCTCCAAAAAAGTAGGGGTAACCTGGACGGGGCTCGAACTAGCAACCTGAAGGAGCTGTTAAACGTGAGGCACACGCCTCTACCAACTCTGCCACGGCCGTCTCTAGAGTCGGCTTGTTAAGGGAACCTAGTATTGTTGTCATTCCTGCATTGTTGGCCATCTCGCGCGTAGTAAGGACTCTGTTTTTTAATACTTCAACCTGTGCTTGTGTTTGGCCCGAGATTTTCTCGAGTTTAGCACTCAAAGGGTTAAAGCAGAGTTCGAACAGCATCTTCCTAGCCTAAGATTTTGTCAATTGTTTTATTTATTTTTAATTCAGTTTTCTTTAAAATTGCGGCTTTAGCGGCTTCAAGGTTTAAATTTTCTTTAAAAATTTCTTTACAAATCAACCAAGTATCGGAAAAAAATTCTCGGAAAAAGACAGGCTCAAACATAAACCTAACACTGGACGCTCCCTAAGCAAGGCATCCCAAGCCAGAATAATACACCACCACCAAGTTGCACAATGGCTCTGCCCAGTTAATAAATCACTTTTGCAGTACAGACTAGACATAGATGTAGGAGACCAATTACTATGGAAAAAGAACATTTTGCCGGCCCTCAGCCTGGCCGGCTAAAAATGTTTTTTTTTTTTTGCCTAAAACGTACTTAACCTGATAATTTTGTATTTCATTGTCCTCAATGGAATGTCTCCCTGGAGGTTTTTTCGGTCGCTTGTAGCCACCTGCTTGCATGTCCCTACTACATCTGCGCAACGCAGTCCTCCTCTATATAAAGCAAGAACGTGGCCAGTTCCGGCATTTATCTTCCTCTCAATCTGTCAGGCGGTGACTCGAGAGGAGAGGCAGGGCGGGCCTATGGTTAAGTATGTTTTAGGCAAAAAAAAAAGAAACCACTTTTAGCCGGCCAGGCTGAGGGACGGGTAAATGTTTTCTTATTTGCCAAACATTAACCAGATAATTTTGCAAATTAGCATTATCAGCTGACCTCGTCAAACGTGATGGCGGGCACCGATCTAACGGGGCGCCCCGGGATGCAAGCAGGTGTTCCCCTCCAAAATTTTTATTATGGTAAAAATTTGCACATTAGTCAGAACAGGGTGATGAAACAGTTAGTTGAATCACTTCTGTAGGGTTTGGTAGCTCATGAAAAGGACAGTTGTATGAGGGATCTTGCTTCCTTCTATAGATGGCTTGCTTCTGCTTCGTTCTGTGTGCTTAACCCTTTTAGGCCTACGCCATTTTTTCAATTCGAGTGAGAAAGCCTATGGCTGCCATGAACAAGTTGCATGCCTCATGAAAATTAATTATAATAAAAAAAACTATGCGGTCTAGGAGTATAAAAATTCGCAGACGTAATAATTATATTGTAAATTATTGACCAGAAATATAATTTGCGACCATCGTCCTACATTTTTATTATTTTAAAAAATCCTGAAGTTAGACAACGTGAACAGCGCTAACGAAAGTTTTAACTTACAGTACTCAGAATGATAACATCCTCATGATATTCTTCCGTCACAATGCATGTTTTTACTTCCGAAATCATTATTTTTATGTTTTATTACCGTAAAAATAGTTTAAAGTTGCTTTATTTCTTCGAGATCACGATCGATTACAGCTCACTACCATATTGTTGCCGGACGCCATAATTACAGGCTGCCCGCAATGCGACGCACTCGTGCTAGCGCCAATGGCTGCGACCTTGACTCGCTTCGCGTGACGTAACTCGCGAACAGCCAAAGAATCACGTGCCGCGAACAAGCCAATCAGCGCTCGCGATAGCTCGCGAAGCCGAAGCGTTTGAACAACGGCTGTTAAACAGGATATTTCATTGGAGGAATACAGGCAGTGATGTTGGAGTTAATAACGTCACTTTTCGCGGACCAGAAAATTGGTAATCCCCTCTCTCTACCGCGACCAAGATGGCGGCTGTATACGTTTCGTCGTTCCGGAGATACGATCGTTTGAACCAAGGGCTATTGTCAGCAAATAAATGCAATTTCACATCCATTTTGGTGACGATGCCAACACAATAACATTGACTTAAGGTAATAAAAAGAGGATATTAAATTAAATTAACCTAAATAAACCGAAAAAATACGTTCCAAATTACACAATTCAATCGGAGTTACACCTCCGATGTACGCAATAGGAATTTTTTTTTTAACAGGGCGTAGGACTCGGCTGAACCGGACGAACGATACATCGTCGTTTCAGCTTTTTCGCAATGGAATTGCAACGTTATCGCTTAGGCCTAAAAGGGTTAAGGGGGATTGACCACAGTTCTGGCTGAGTCGATTGGTCCCAGCCGGTGTAGTCTCTTCTCTTCTTTTGACATGTCCTCCGCTAGTGGAAGGTGAATGTCATTGAGTGACGCCAGGATGCAGCTGCAAGAATTTCTCTACGGGTGTGGCGTTGTGATGTGCCCACGATGTTGAGATTGCTCTGACTTCGTGGGATGTTGCTCTTTTCCTGCTTAGGTTTGCATTGTCGTAGGAGACATACATTGATTTCCTTTTTCAACGGGAAATCATTTTAGCTGTGTTTTCTCCTGTTTTGTTAAGTCAACAGGTAGGAAAAGTTGGTTTCTGCCTCTTCGAATGTCCTCGTGTTGGGTTCGGTATGGTTGAAGCAGTGTTATCGGATGGGGACATAAACGACGTTCAGGTTCGTCTTCGATTTTGTTGAGAGCTGGAAATATATTGGGTTTCGAGGGCTTGGATGGTTTGTGTTTTGGCTCGGAATCCTGCCCTTGGGAGTTACTGACGAGAAGTTTTGGGCCGAAAATGCAGTAGGCTGGGTCGGCTAATAAGGCTTGGATTTTGAAATAGCGGGTGAGAACGATAGTTTTTTGGGTAAGGAGATGAAGAGAGCTGTTTTGCATTCGTTCGTGGGGGGCTTCAATTAGGGATTGAAGGACGATTGGCAAGTCCCAGTCTGTGACCATTCTTTTCGCTGAGGGTCGTTCATTTTGAAAGGAGTGGAGGAGTGTCGAGATCCGGTTGTCTTCGAGCAGATAGGCTTTTCCTGCTGTCTTGAAGACCGAGTTTGGCGCTGAACGGTTGATGAGAATTGTTGAGCCTTTGAGCTTGTAGGTGTTGAAAAGGATTGGCTGTTCGGGTACAAACGGGTCGTTGGATTAAATTTCCTTGCGAAACACCAAAGAAACCATTTGGACCAGGGCCGTTGTACATTCTGTTTGCTCAGTCTCCAGCAACTTTTGAAGCGGTTCGGATGGTATCCTCTTGATGGATTTGGGCCTTTTTAAGGAGTTTGATGATGGTAGCCACCTGCGTAGGTTTAGGCTGGTAAGGTTTAGGTGGAGTTTTGAGCCCTTTTGTCGTGACAGACGATCTGGAAGAAGAGGGAGGCTTCTTGGAGTGTCGACTAGTAGCGACAGCAGGTGTGGGAACCATAGTGCTATCGGCCAGAAGGGGGCTATGAGAAGACATCCATGGAATGAAGACATGAAGATGTCATGAAGACGGACACATCTTTTCTTGATTTTGACCATGGAAAAGAAGTAAGTGTGGTTGCGAATTCCTTCGTTGTTATAGTCAATGGGAAACGGAATGCATGTCGGTTGTATGGCTGTGACAGTTTACGTCCGGAAGCCTGGTCAAAGGTGGTGTGGTCGTGGCGTCTTGATGGATGGTGTTTGCCGGGGTGAGGCCTGGATCCCGGGAAAGTTTTTTCGTGTGAAGTGCTGTCTTCCCGTTTAAAATTTGACGTTGGAAACGGCTTGTCAATTGGGGTGGCGAGACCATCGGATGGTGTTGGTGATGATCGTGGTCGACTAATTTTACGGAAGAAGGGGACAAACTGTCCGGGGCAAGTGCAGCGAGGTTCTTCGAGATGGCTTTGTTGATGGTGAAAGCCTCGTTGGAGGGCGGTGATGGTAGTAAAATGCGGGAGAGGACCTTTGTGTTGGTGGACTTCCGAGGGACTTCTTGGCTGTTGAATAATGAATTGAGCTACAGGTGACGGGATGAGATGTGACGAAAGGATGGTCGTTTGATGGTCTCGACCGTTTTTGTTATGAATGGGCCATTGGCTGTCTGGGGGTGGAAGGACTGTGGCATTGGGTGGTTGACAGAGCAAGTTTGATAGTGATGAAAGGGTGGAGGTTATGGTGGTCTTGACCGTCTCCCTGAAGAAGGGACCGTCGGATGGTCGAAGATGGTAGGACCGTAGGCCTTCGGTGGTTGGCTGTGGACGGGACTAGTTGTGACGAAAGGATGGAAGTTGCGGTCGTCTTGACCGTCTTCCGGGTGAAAGGGTTGTTGGCCAGTTGGGGATAACAGGGCTGAAGGCGCATGGTGGCCGACTCGTTGTGACGAAGGTTGCGGAGGGCTTGACCGTCATTGTGATGAAAGGGGCTAGCTGGCAAGTACAGTCGGTGACGAGGTCAGCGAGAGACCGACCTGGTGAAAGAGCCCATGGTGGTGAAAGGGCGGCATTCAATGACGATCTTGCTTTCAATGGAGAGATCTGGTGAAAGGGCTCGTGGAGGTGAAAGGACGGAGTCCTTGACGATTTTGCTTTCATTGGAGAGACTTGGTGAAAAAACTTGTGGTGGTGAAAGGACTTTGCTTTCATTGGAGAGTCCTGGTGAAAGGGCTCATGGTGGTGAAAGGACGGAGTTCTATGACGACCTTTGCTTTTATTAGCTGCTCGGTGAAAGGGCTCGTGGAGGTGAAAGGACAGAGTTCAATGACGATGTTTGCTTTCATTGGAGAGACCTGGAGAAAGGGCTCGTGCTGGTGAAAGGACGGAGTTCTCTGACGATGTTTGCCTTCAATGGAGCGAATAGGTAAAAGGGGCTCGTGGAGGTGAGGGGTCTCTTTGACAAAAGGACAGGCATCATGATTGGCGCTTGAGTGAACGCTTCTTGGTGAAAGGAGAATCCTTAGCAACAGGGTGTAAGGGAAAGCAGGGCCTTGAGGCGGCAACCAACCAATGAAACCGCGGATGGAAAGAGGCTAGCTTCCTATTGAAGTAGTGAAAAGAGGCTCAAGCAGTTGCCGTCGTGGCGTCAGCAGTGTCAGGAGAAATCGGGCGAAAAGCCGTTGAGACGTTCTTGACGTAGGGAGCCCAGGGTTGATTTCAGCAGACTTGGGAGAGCTGAATTTGTGATGGCGGTCCAGGAGGAGCTTTTCCCGTAGGTAACACTGAAGAGCTGCGTCCTTTTATTTCTCGTGCGTGATAGTGAGAAAAGAAAGCAAGGCTTGTGGATGAGTGAGGAAAGCCGGGCTTGAATCGGAGGAACAGGATGTGCGTTTCCCGTGGGGAACACTGACAAGTTGAGGCCTTTCGTTTCCTGTCCGTAATAAGAGAACTTTAGGCCGCGCCGTGGTTGAGTGACGAAAGCCGGGCTTGAGTCGGCGGCCCAGGTGGTGCTTTTCCCGTGGGGAATGTTGATGAGCTCCGTCCTTTTATTTCCCGTGCGCGACAGGTGGGAAGTGAAAGCCGGGCTTGTGGATGAATGATGAAAACTGGACTTAATTCGTGATGAGTTCCATCCTTTCATTTCCCGCGTGTGACAACAGAGAAATGAAAGCTGATCTTTGGACGTTGGTTTCGTTTCTTTGTCATGGACGAAGAGATGGAGGAGTCACGCTTGCGGTTCTTGTGGCTCACGGTTAACGTTACCCATTCTTGAATGTCGGCCCTGCGTGAGGGAAAGGAGCAAGATGGGTACGATCATGCGCGTTGACGAAAGACTGAGTCGATTGGATTGTGGGCTTCACTGCGGTTGACGTTGTGGACTCTGTGAGAAGACTTGGACGAAAGGTCGAGTGGACAATTTACGGCAGGCAGCTGGTTCTGTGCGGCTGAAGCTTGAAGGTTTTTGCACTTCGTTTCACGGTAGAATTCTTTGGCTTGGCGGAGGTCCTCATCCAAGGCCGAAAGACAGGGTCCGTTGGCCGTCTTGAAGCAGTGAGATGTTTCCGTCATTGACGACGTAGGAGCCGGCCTAGGCCGGCCGCTCAGTGGTCGTCGTGGATGTAAGTTGCGTTTCGCTTTACGGAAGAATTCCTTGGCTTAATGGAGGTCCTCTACCAAAGCCGCAGAGACGGGGTCCGTTGGCCGTTTTGAAGCGGTGAGATGTTTTTTTGTCGTTGGCGACGTAGGTGAGCCGGTCTAGGCCGGCCACCCAGCAGTCACCGTGGACGAAAGGCTGGGGGTTTCCAGGTGGAAGAGTAGCATATGAAGCAGGAGCGATGGGCACAATCTCGTCGAGAGCTGAGCCATCTTCGGCGGTGGCCATTTTGCGGGCGACAGACGGGACGAAAGGACGGGAGAACGATGAGCGAGGTGACGCGTAGGACCCTCTGGAGGAACATGAATGCCGGAACCGGCCACGTTCTTGCTTTATATAGAGGAGGATTGTGTCGCGCAGACGCAGTAAAAACATACAAGCAGGCGGCTACAAGCAACCGAAAAACCTCCAGGGAGACATTCCATTGACAATGAAATGCAAAATTATCAGGTTAATATGTTGGGCAAATAAGAAAAATCTATTAACCTTGATAGTATTCCTCGTTAATTTTATTTGGCAGTGTCACTGTAGTACCCATATACTTACGTTGTCAACTACAGACCAATCGATGTTGTATGCAAAGAGCTTGTCTTTCTCTGTTGGAATTTTGTCTATAAGATTCTTTATGTGTTTACGTTTCTCCTCCTGGTTAGTGGACGTTGCTGCTGCAGCCGCCGCAGCTGCAGCGGCAGCAGTTGTCGGCTGCGTAACAGCTTTTTTCTCTTCATCTGTATAGTCTAAGAACATCAACAGAAAAAAAAAACGTGCAGGATAAGTAAGAATAAGACATACATCAATTTCACAATACAGTAGTTATAAATTTGTGCAACTAATTTGTGGAACCTTAAGTTGTACTCTTATAAATAAAGTATGGCTAAATTAATACAGACGCAAATTTTCTGTTTGGTCTTAAATGTAACATTTAATGGTAATAGGTTTGCAACGGTAATAATTTATCGCTAATCAGCACACAGATGTCTTTATTGTCTATTTTGTTGTTGGGACTTCGCATTTCCTGGATGGTTGGTCCGCCATAACATTCCCATTCCCGGGGATGTGAAGCAATGTTATGTTGTTCCTCACGAGAATGGCAGGAAGGAAGATCTGGTTTACCTGCAGGTGGAAAGTCCGTTAGTGGGTCGGCAACAGCAATAGGGTTGTCATACTGCTGTTGAATCGTCGTTCCTTTCAGTTTATCTTGGAAGTGACGCATGGCAAGGTAGATTGTGCACAGCTCCAGGATGTTGAACGTTCTTTTTGAGTCACAGCATTGGTGTGAGCACTGTATCCAGTGGTAGAAGCATCCGTGAAAAGAATCTGAGGGTTCCTCTTCTCTCATGGAGACTCCTGAAACAGTGTTCTTGGAGTAGCACCATCACAGGGAATCTGATGTTGGAAAACTTGTGGACATCCAAATCCTGTCTTGATACGGGTTGGGTTCTGGGTCTCGGTGAGTCTTCCAGGGGGCGTAATCCCTATCTGCTGTAGGAAACGAGGTCCACTGCAGCATCCAAGAAACCGATAACCTTGCAGAGGGGCCTCATCAAGTAGTTTTGATGACCGAGAAGATTGATGACTTCTCCCGCGGATAGAATCCTCTCTGGACATGCGCAGATGCATTAGTCCTCCAGCCGAGGAGAACACCGAGGAAGATTAAGATCTCTCGCCATGACCTGGAGGTCTGAAAGGATCCTTCTTGGAATCTTTGTTCCAGGAAGCAAGTCATTTAATAATGTATTGGTCCTGATGCCTTCGAAATCTAGCACAAGAGCTTCCCTTGAACACCAGCGTAGATTCGGAGTCTGTGGGAGAGTAGCTTGCATGTGAGCAGAGAAAGGAAAAAGCAGACGAGCATCTCCAAACGAAGGGTTACTTTTAGGTGAAGGGAACCGCTTTGGAGAGGAACTGAAAATGAAATGGGAGTCTGTAGAAGAGCTAGAAGCCAACGAAAACTTTCCACAAGTCGGCTTGGCGATTTGGATCGGTTACTCGAGGGTGACCTGCGCTGGAAGGCGGGAGAAGTGTTTGAAGTTGAGGTATCCTCAACAGCAGGCGTCGTAGAAAAAGGCAGCAGTTTCGGACGCAGAAATCTAACAAGAAAGAAACTTCACGTTGTATAATGTGGGATATGATAGAAGAGCGCTTCTCAGGAAATCAGACACGGCAAAGCCTTTTCTGGCGTCGAAACATTTTTCTTCTTGTCCTTCTTTAGCCGTTTTCCCCTTCTTGCTTCCCAGCGCAGACTACGGGTAGTCGATAGCCTAAGCGTGATCGCGTGTATGTTTAGCTTGGATTTGTTTTTTCGTAGTCTAGAAGCATTGCGTTTAGGAAGACGACACAGTATTCCGGTGGCACTAACCCAATGGTGTTCAATTCCATGAAAATCCAGTATTAAATCCGGAGTCTGACATAATACTAGTCACATATTTCACTATTTTTGGGGGGAGGGGGGTGTAATTAACTTACAACCTGTGCTAGTATTTAATAAGTTTTCTACTTTTTCTAGTGGTGTGAAAAATGTAAAGATGCAGCTAGTTAGTGTCAGTTTATTAACTAACTTTTGAAAATTGAAGTATTTTTTATACACTTTCTGCACTTGTTCAGGCATAAACAGAATTTTTCCTGCACTTAGGCTCACCCACCATTGGGTTAATGAACACATAGCACAAGGCCTAGTATTTGGATTCCATATGCAACAATGCCAACCAAGTCCATTGGTATCCAACTTGTAACGTTTAGTGCTTGCATCAGATTGGAGTCTACTTGGAGTCTTCGCTATGTTGACCTCGGAAGAAAATTCACGATCAAGAGACCGGAACAACAAAAATTGAAGCACAAAATGCCAAACTGTGAACACTGGGCGACGACAGCACAAATAACACTAGGAAATTTCAAAGGCTAGGACAACACGAAAAGCACTTCAATATGGATGGGCATCCTGACTATAAATATGGCCACAGATATGTGCAAGTGCAGCACTTAAGGTGCCTGGATCTGGATAGCATTGGGTACATTAGTGTGATGGAAGCAAGGATTTCAATTCTTGTCGAAAATTTTCATTGTCTCAATGCAGACAATGATACAAAAATTTAATTTGGGAAGTATTCCGGGATAAAAATTTCTGGTTTACGAGTGGGACGGAAATTAAAGCACTTGCTAACTAGGCATTTTTACTTTTAACTTTATTCAACAAAGCTAGAGCTAATGACACAGCCTGAAAAAAAAATTGATCTCAAATATGATCCTACTATTGAATTTCTTAATTATTAGTTTTACTGTAATTATTGTTTAGAGGCATCTGACGACAATACGTATTAGTGCCTTCAAGCTGTAGAAATTAAAATGCCTGCTTTATGCAGACGACGCATGCTTAGCTCGCAATCACTGGAGAAAATCCAGTTTAAATGGAGCAGCATGACATCTTTATAATTTATTCCCGCATTCCACAGATGTCAGCTTAACCAGCGCCAGACACAAAACAGTGTCGCCCGAGAATCGCACAGCAGAGCAGGAATGGTATGACCCAACCCCAACTGCCTTATCAGAATAAAAAAAAAACCATCACAACCCTGCATGGCGCGAGCTCTCGCAACTCCTCGTTGGGATAGGGGGCTGAAAAGTTTATTTCAACATAATTAGAAAATTGAAAGAGTGAGGGCTTGGTATTACTTTAATGGTTTTTACTTTTTTCTAAATTGGATGTTTTTTCGAGCTGGTTAAAATGGTATATCGTAGTGTCAATCGGTAAAAAATATTGTGAAAATACAAATTTAAGTCGTATGGGACCAACATCATTAAAACAAGTTTTTCACCTTAAAAAATATCAATATGCCAAGGATGACTTCCAGAGTTCGATTCAACTTCTTTTAAATTCCCCATCACAACGCAGTACCAAACAATCAATACCATTGGTACTCGCGAACTGTCAACAGCTTTGAAGGTGATGTTAGTCTCTTCCTGCTGTGTTCTTCAGGCAACTCTGGAACACTCTCCAAGTTGCATGAAGATAGCAGGAAGAGACTTAACACCGACTTCAAACTGTTGAAATTTTGCAAATACCAGTAGTACTACTCATTTTGGATTGTGTGTTACGATGGAGAATTTAAAAGAAGTAAAATTTTGGCCTGCGACCAGTTAGGCCTCTGCACGCGACACAATTTAAATCAAATGTTTTAACGGCCTAACCTAAACAAAGTTAGTTTACATCAAACGCAGCAAAAGCAACCAAAGGCACTTTTTTTTTATCAAACCTAGGTTTATGTCTTAATAGCCTTAAATAGTGGAAGTGAACCAATCATATGTCGGGATTGATGAATAGCCTATAGGACTGGTATTGGATCGGTATTGGCAAGGATGGCTAAAAGATATTGGTAAATCCCTAGTTGACCTGACAAAGAGAGCAATTATTCTCGTGTGACATGTCAGAACTATGTGTCTCCAAATAAACCCACAAGTTATTAGAAAAGGGCTGCACAAAAATTGAAACAATGCTGAAATTTAGTCAGCACTGGACATCTCTGGCAGTTCTGGGACCTACACTAAACTGCCCAAACTAGCACGGCGCCAGCTTACTAGCCTACATATATTTAAGGAAAACCAGCCAGCCTGCACATGTTTTAAAATAAATTATGTTTTAAAATTACAAGAGCTGTCAACTCAACTTGCATTTTCTATTTAGTAGTTTAATATTTCTCTAACTTGCATCTTTGGTTCTACTGGTGGTAGTCAAGTTATCATTGTAGTAAAGTTATCACATTTTGCAAGTTATTTAAAATACTTTTATGTATCAATTTTGTAAATGCTTTAAAATTAAGGATTTAAAGAGATTTTGGTATTTTAATGCTCAGTGAGACATGAACTAAGCTTAAAAAGCAATTTGTTACCTAAAACACTATCTCCCTTCATGGCAGCCATATTGAATTCACTGGAACATTATCCCAAAATGTTTTACTTTAAATAATTATATTGTAAAAATGATTTATTAGTAAATTCAAAATTAATATTATTTTAAATTAGATAAAATAAACTTACAATAAAGAGCATTCAATTACATCAATTCTGAGATTAGTTTCACAGAAATTGACCTACAGCCCATAATAGTTAAAACAATATGGCTGCTACATTATCCAATCCAGCAATGACTGCTGACACCCAGAAATTTACACAGATGAAAATTTGCAGAACAATATAAAGAGGTAAACACTGGGAAACAGAAATGTCAAGCAATTGCTTACAACAATGACAAAACTGAACAAGTAACCTGTACTCAATTTCTATATTTTCTAGACTTTTTAAGTGCAGGATTTTTAAATACAAAGGCCACATAAGCACAGTAGATGCAGATCAAATCAAAAAATAAACCTGTGAAAGCAGGGCCTGTTACAAAATTTGCCATACAAACTTCGGTCGCAAACGTGAGAGTGGGTCATGAACTTATTAATACAAATTTGAACAGTGAACAGTTCAGCAAAGTGTAAGTTTCTTAAATGTTGCATGCCCTTTATGTTGTAAATTACAATAGGACTCACATAGACTAGAAAGCTTGCACCATTAGAAAACGCTTGTTTAACCATTTAAATAAGGGAGTAAGGATAGTAATCCATATATAATTGAAATTCAAATAAGACGATCACTTAGCAAGCTCAAGCAAGTCCAATGAGTAGCTTGACTTTGAAGACTGAAAATAGTGTCTGCTTAACACAGAAAAAAAATTACTGACCTAATGGTACTAATTTCCTCTTGCGAGGTTGTGAGTCGCTGCTATCATCTTCATCTTGATTAAATACTTCACCAAGGGAAATAACCTTTTTCCGTTTTCCTGATGACTGTTGATGCTGCTGATTAGGAGATGAACCTGACAAGTTCAAAAGTGTTATTAGAAACGCCACAGCAAAAGCTAAGTAATTTTAGAAGTAAAATTTAATTTCACAAAATTGAATTGCACTTTTGCCCACGGCTACGATGTAGTTGGAAGGAGTGGGGGGGAGGGAGTTAGCAGTCTGTTCCTAGAGGCTGTCGTGCACAAGTGGTGGCGGCTGGAAAAAGATAACGGCGCAATGTTTGAATGTGAACCCATTCCAAACAGTGGTGCACATTCCAGGTATTAAAAAAAGTAAGAAAATGGGTCCAAAAGCTAATGATCTTTTCAACAGTTTCAGTGATTTTTCATGTTTTTACGAAGCCTAATTTGAGAAATTACCTTAATGGCAGCAAATTCCTTACTTATCTGTTCAGCTTCGATGTAAATAATTTTTCACTGGGGGGGGGGGGGAGGAAGGAAGAGACACTGGGCTAGAGGACGAATTTGGGATTGTTGAGAGCAATATAAACCAACATTACCCTACTTGAGAAGAAAAGACAGCTCTTCTGATGTCAATAGGAAAAAATCCTGATTCTTGCTATTGCTCAGTTTTACTGTTAATCTCGGGTCTGGGGGTGGGGGGCAAATGTATGTATGTATGTATTCAATGTCTGCAAATTCAGAATTATCCTTTTGTACCGAAAATATCGGTGATAGAAAACCTTGCGTGCCCATGCTCAACAGATCAAGTACTTGGGCTAACTTTTTCAGTGATTTTAACGTCATCAGAATTTAATGGCGACGACGACCAGTTCCCAGACAGGCAGTGTCAAACGTAAGCTTAAGCTTACACCCTGGAGAAGCCTCAATACCAGACCATGCCGCCACCCTGCCTTCTATGCTACTTGCACTCTGAATGCAACATGGGTCACGTTTCTCCGTATGAAGCACTTATTGGCCCTCTCGACAGATTCGAAAAGCTCAGCAAACCTCCGTAGAGTTGATAACTGCAATCTTCTAGGTATCGTATACCTATTTCATCGTCCAGGCATCGTGTACCGGTCTTATTATTTAGCATTTGTGTGCCTATCATTCAACTAAGACACTTTTATCTCTAGGTATCATCTACTTATTTCATTCCCTAGGTGTCGTCTACCTATTTCATTCTCTAGGCATCATATACTTCCAACATTCCAAACCATGCATCCAACAAGAAACGTTAAAGCCAACACAACACACACTCCCCGTGTGCAAAGTCACTCTCCGGACAATTCTGTTTCAAGCGTAAATGTGACATTATCTTGCTACATACCCACAAGGATTCGCTTCCATTCATTCCAACCTTCCAAACAGCATTTTATCCAACCACGAAGATGGAAATCGTCTGACTCTGCACGGCACCATCTTGTTCCACCAATGGCCGCGTGTCGCTAGATTCGCAGCAGGCCGCCTCCTCAGCAACCAAAAAAAAGGGGGGAAAACTCCACTCGCTGTTCGTTCACACCAGGAGTCTTTCACCAACGGAGAAAATTTAGTTGACAAGTCACATTTCACAAATATTAGTCATAAAAATTAATGCTCGGAGCACTAGGAAATGCACAACCGCATGCGCCAGAGGCGAGAAAAAGAGTGATTAGACATGGTTGGAGGATGGAGAGGATGGACTATGACTCAATTATGCATATGTTACCATAGTAAATATGCTGTGTGACGAAGAAAGAGCGGCCTAGGAGCGGAAGAGATCCCATCACTTAACACAGATGAAGAGTCAGCCATGAAGGAGAATTGCATTTTTGGGCTCGCATATTCCAAAGAAATAAATGACTGAACTTACCAGAGCAAGGCTTTCGTAATACTGGCTACACAATCCAATATTTTTACTAAGGCCATGCAAAAAAAATTGTTTGGTTTACGGGCGAGGTTGCAAATTGAAGCACCAGGCAACTAGGCATTTTATTTTATTTTTTATTTTATTTAACTGACCACATTTCTTTGACTCGTACCTAGCTCAAAGCCGAAAGTTATATGTAGTCAGCCTAAAGAAATATAATATTGCTAGTATGTTATTTATATCATCTAATATTCAAAGTTTTTTAGTTTTTGTCAAATAACTTCTTAGTTGTATGAGTTAGAGTTTTGAAATTGGCACCATAGGAAAGCTCGTTTCGAGACGGTTAAAATGGTGCATTGGAATGTCAAAAACGGTCAATAGTTGACGAAAATGTGATTTTTTGCAGGTGAACCAAGATTCAAATAAAAAGTTTTGACCCACGATAATTTAAAGCACCCGCACGCGCCTGTAAACCAAACAATTAACCTTGCGTGGCCTAACAACTTTGATTTCGAACAGCGCACCACAAACAGGTTTTTGTCAAAAAATTCAAAAACTATTTGAGCCAGTGGCTTGGAATTTGAATTGGATAGTTCTAGAAATGATTCAAATGGCATATTCAAAAATCAAATTTCAACGGTTGTAGATCTGGATGAGAGTATAAGATGATGCGGTCTTATATTTGGGGTAATAACGGCAAATTCATCAGACGAGGAAAGACTTTCCTGGTACGACGATCATGGAAAATTGTACAGTAGCATTCGTGATCCGGATTAGTCTAGCGAAACTGCAACGCCTCTATTCTCTCATTTATTCACAAGCTAGTAGAAAGCCCAAACTAAGTTCGGAGAGGAGCGTGTGTGTGGTCACAAATGCCCCAAAACCTTCAATAACTATGCAGCATTACAAAATGAGACCAAGGCAAACGTATCCTTCAAAATCCTCTTTTAACCATATCGGCACCCTGCTCCATCCCTCTGCCTCTTCTATGTTACGCCAGTCCCTTCTACTCCTGCGTCATGCTCAAACACAGCATGTGCCACCATTTTCTAGAAGTTGCCGTGTAGTTTGCATTATTTTCAGTCCAGGTCCAAGAGAGAATAATCCACGTGGCGCAGATATCCTCGTAGACTGGGTAGAAAATGAAACAAGTTTAGAAGTTAGTTTTCACTGAACTATGTTGAATTTTGGAAAAACGCTTTTAATCAACTAGATTGTGAAGCTAACTTGTCCTGTACTTAATCTGTAGGAAAGGAATAACTCCAAGCGGCATTTTCTCCACTTCAGATCTTGAGCAGCATCGAGGTAGAAATGCAGGGCTGTAACAGGGCACTACCGTCTCGCCTCTTTATCACCTGTGAGGGGACCCATCGCAGGACTTCCCGTGGACACTCGAATCTTCGGGGAAGACATCTCACAGCGCTGAAGTTGGGCCAAAGTGCAGGTAAGTATTTTCCACGTTGAGGGTTTGATGCCGACTGCAGCGTTTTCCAAAAGCTACGGCGAACAGGAAGACAGTCTAGTGAGTAAGGAGTCCTAGCAAGGTTTGACTTAAGGGTTCAAAGGGAAGTTCCCACTGCGGAAAGAGCTTTGACGAGGCTGCTTGAAGTCCTCCACCACAGAAGTGTGTCCCGTCACATTGAACACAGAGTTGAAGGTCAAACCGAAAACTTTAATGGTGGACATGTTCATTCCAGAAGAAAAAAGATGGTTCAAGAACCGACCTAAGTTGGAGCCGACCTAAGTTGGAGCCTGAGGATTAGCTTAGTTTCCACTGCACCAACGATGGCAGCAAAACCATATGCCTTCTTAGAACTTGCGTGTTGACCCTAAAGAGGCAGCAGACAATGCGGTAGGCAATCTGCTCGATAGGCCGTCTGTCTGGAGAAGTTAGATGATAGTATACACGCATGAAGTTTTAGGACTGGCAGCGCTTGGAGGGCGATCCTTTCTTCTGGGTGAGCATATCTTCCTCCATGGGTAGTCAGATTGGGTAATCTACGAGAAGTTCTAGAAGACAAAGGAACCGTGGTAGAGCCTGCCAATCCGGGGCGATGCAAACGAATTTTCTGTCTTCACAATCTTTTCCAGAAGTAATGGTAGAAAGACGTAAGGAGAAGGTGTAGGCGAATGTTTCAGTCCACACCGTCAGAGCGCCCGTCACCCAAGCTTGAGGGTCGAGGAAGGGTCTTCCGTAGTTGGCAGCAGGGTCAAGTGACGAAGAGGTAGATTATCAAAGTTCCGCACAGGGTGGAGATCCTCTTTGCACACTTATGTCTTGAGAGACAACTCAGTCGTTGGAACTTTGTCTTGACAAATGGGCCGCAAGAATGTTCCGGTTTCACGGGATGTGGAGCGATGTTATCTAATCGCGAGCTGGCCGGCCAGAGGAAAGAATCGGTTTGCCTGTAGGTAAAGATTCGTAGAGCCCCTCAAGTGTTCTAAAGCAGTGGGCTCCCTTGTTCAAGTATTCTAAAGTGGTGGTGTCGCTGTGCGCGTGCGTTTTCATTCCTTTTAGAGAAACAAAGTATGGCAAGGAAGATTGTACGTATCTCCAGGAGGATGACGAGCTTGTGTTCCTGTCGAGACCACAAATCTACTGCGATTTATATGTTGATGTGGACACCACAACCAGAAGTGGAAGCATACGTGATGAGAAGCTCGTAGGGTTACCCCCTCTTCCGTGATGAAGACAACTGCAGCTATGTTCATGATGACCACAGGGCTTCTGACACGGAACACTTTGGAACATCCGGATCCTCTTGATACAAGTAGGTCCTGGTTTCTACTGGTCCTCCCTGTGCAGAGGCGCACTCTCCTTCCTCCATAGTCAGCAAGAATGAGATTCGTCTCAGCATCTAGTAGATAGATGACCTTGCACAGGGTCTCATCGAGAAGTTGTGATGATTCAGTAGACCAATGACTCCTTCCCTGATGGACAGAATCCCCTCCAGGGACGGGCGAATGGTGTAGTCCTTCGTGTCAAAGTGAGCTCCAAGGAAGATGAAAGCTTTCATAGGGCTCTAGGATGGACTTCTTTAAGTTGATGCCAAAGCCCAGCTTGAACAAGAGGTCTACCGGAATCGGTAGATCGGAGAGAATTTTTTTGGACTTTGTTCCGGAGGAGCCAGTCGTCTAATAAGACGCGAGTCCTGATGCCTACGAAATGAAGACAGGTTAATACCTTCGAAGCCATCGTTAGTCCAAAAGGGAGAGCCTTGAAGTGAAAGACTTGTTCGTTGAGAAGCCTTAAGAGATGAAGCAAGTACGGATGAAGACTGGACGTGGAGATACGCGTCCTCCAAATCGATGGACAACATATATTCACAAGGCTTGACCGAATTTTAAATTGTATTTAGAGCTTCCATTTTGAAACTTTTGAGCTGTTGAAAAATTTGTTTAGAAACTTCTGATTGAAGATCAAACGATTCCCTTCAGTTTTCTTCGGGATAAGAAAGATGGAACTACAGAAACCTTGTTTTGACGGGTCCTGACAATTCCCGACAGCGCCTATCTACACGAGGGCTTTTATTTTTAGGATGAGATTCGGCATCGGAGGCGCGGCGCGGCGAAGTTCTATGGAGGAGAGTACACAAAATTTAGATAATGGAGGAACATCGGTTGGCAGATGTGCGAGATTATGGACAAGACCCATGGGCAGTCAATATTGTTGCTGCTGGAGGACCACAGACAGAAGTAACGGTGGCTTCTTCTATTCTTAGCAGGGGACCTACTGCGAGCAGGATTCTTCCTTTCCAGGTCCTGTGACCTGTGGGCTGGGATGGTCTTCTGTGGCTGTGCTGCGGGAAAGTCTCACGAAAGGGAGGCCTTTCTTTGAAGTGGTCCCATTTTCGTATTGACTGATGCTATGTTTCTTCTTTTGTAGCTGAGGAGCAGGTGTTGGCTTTCTGCACTCAAGGAAGGGGTAATCTTCAGCACTTCTTTTTGATTCGTGAAAAGGAGTGGTGTGGTTGTAGAGCTCCTGAATCACGGTCTGGTTGAGTCCAGGTGCCAAGCAAGAACGGTGAAGCATGCTCTTCAGTACTCCTCTTGTTTGCTAAGGGATGTTCTCAGCTGCACACTCGGCACCTTCCTTCAGACGAATGGGTAAGTCTTCCAATGGCAGCCACCCTGGATGTGGATGGGTCAGTGGTCGCTTCCAGGCAGGCAGAAGCAGCAGTGGAAAGGAGTTCTTCGCAAGATGCAATACTAATTCTCATCCAATGGATGTTTTCCAGTGTCTCTATGGTCTTGTAAGAGACGGAGTTCTTTGGTGTTTTGAGAATCGGGGCACAGAATCGGTCGCAAACTGGGCGGGACGAGCACCATTGCACCTTAACATTAAAAAAGAAACTGTCTGATCCTCTCGTAGGAGGTCCCACAGGTCCATTGAGTTCAGGTTAGAAGTGCACCGGTGTTAGCATCGGATATCGGAAATTGCCTTTTTTGGGCTACATCGGAGAATCGGATCATTTTAGGTAAAGATATCCACAATTTTATTAAATCATTTTGTGACAGATGCGCCTATAAATTAACTTCTGGGTGCTAAATTGTAGGCTTACACAAATTTTAAATTTTATTTGTGAAATCATCTTAATTATTTTTGGCTACATGAAAAATGTAACTAGTTTCACTTTACTTTCTTAAACAACGGACCACGAGCTATCGGCATCAGCATTTTAGCACATCGGTGCATCCTTAGTTCAGGTGGGTCATATTTGCCAGGAAGATAATTTCCATTCTTAAGTAGAGAATACACAATGAGTGATGATTGACGGAGACCGGTCTTTGCTGAGGTTTGTTCATCATGAGCAGCAAAAGTGATGTATTTAGTCTTCGGTTCTTCGGTTGTAGGGCCTTCCGGAAGATGAAAATTGGTCGGTACGTTTTCAAAAACGAGAGAAGTGAGCATCTCCACCGGCAAATCTAAATTAAAACCTTTGTCTACAGAGTAAATGTAAATGTAAATGTCATCCTCTTGAACTGGGTCCACAAAAGAGACTGACTTTTCACCTTCAAAATATTACTTGGAAGAAGTTTTTTAAATGTTAGCAGAAGCCTTGGTGCAATTACCTTGCAACACCATAGGGTAGGGGTTGAGACGGTGGCTTGTGCGGTAAATTGCGCTGCTTGGCGTTAGTGCCTTTCTCGGCGAACGGCAGATCCGGAGGTCCGACTAGGCGAAGGGAGCTCTCGGCTTATCGAAGGGCGTCTGGGAGCAGACACCTGTGCAGGCAGGGATGCAAATCCATGCCGGGATGCAAATCCATGCCGGGACGCATCAACCGTGGGAAGGAAGAAATCTAGGCGAGGATGGATGTGCGGGGGAGGCGATCCAATAGCTGTAGTGAAGTTGGACGCGGCGAAGCGGTGGACTTTAATGGCACGATGGCAACCGAAGGAATCCGTCCGGAGGGGTCAGAAGACAAGACGAGATCGAAGGAATCAGATGAGTTGTCAGTCTTGGTTACCGGCTTCGTTAGCTTACAAGAATAGGTCCTCAAATAGGACTTTTGTTGTTGGCCAGAAGCGGGAAGCGATGGCGTCATTAGGTAGTTGCGACGGGGCGGAGTTTATCCCGGACGGGTCCAACAAGACGTCAAGAATCAAATGGGCCCCAATAGGGACCGAAGGGGCTTTGCAACAAAAGCAGGCACCAAGCAAAGGATAACTTAGTGGCAAATTGTGGCGTGCTAGATTTAAATTTTGAAGCGAACTGCTCATAAATATTGCGCAAGTCAAAAATGTTTTGTCCAAGGTATAGGCAGAAATCTGAACTCTCCAGTCCGACACCAGTATCGGTATTGAACAGCCTTAATGGTTTTATTTATTTAATGGTTTATTTATTGAACATTATTGTTCTTGAATTCAATTGTTTCCTAATCTCTAACTCAAAATTTACGTTAAAAAACAAGCCAGGATGAAAAAAGTTAAGTTTCAGCTGTTGAATGGATGAAATGAAACCTATAATACAAGGTCAATCATAGTTCAGAAGCAAATGCCGACCTTAGTTCATGTTGTAGCCCTCAAACCTAACACTAACATTATTTGTTGATAAATTGGACAGAACAATTTAATAACAAAAAATTAATGAAATTAGGAGTTTAGCAGAATGTTCTTATACAGAGTGATTCATAAAGTACAGAAAAATAGGCCTATAAGACGTAGGCCTATGAAATGCAGGCTTATAAAATGTATTCCTATAATAAACCTAATAAAATGATGATGTTCGCATGATTGCATGATTACTCCAGTTCTGTACAGTGCACCTTAGATTATTGTACTAGTGGAAAGCCCGTCATAAGTGAATGGGGTAGTAGTTCCTGCCCCTGCCCCCAGGGAAATAAAATGTGCTCAACAGGTATAGCACGGACCCTACAGTACCCAAGCTACAAGCCTAGTGAGCTCATCTAATATTTACAGATAAAAATGTCAACTCCCTCAACTGTTTTTGATGAACGTCGGCGAATTTTCAATCCAAATCGTGGATCTTCTTCAGGCCAAAAATATATTTACATTATTTACACGACATCTGGAAAACACACTTGGACTACATCTAAGCTTCTTCGTCTCTGCAGTGTTCGTTTGATTTTTGAAGTTTTATTGCTTTATTGCCCCTGTTGTGATTGGGCCAGTTTTTGGGTCAGTTTTGGTGCTTCGTGCTGCTACGGTTTTGTGGGTGATGGGAAGGAGAGCTTTGATTTGGCCCAATATGATCTAATATACTACCTCATTATTGTGAAACCAGGATTTGAACTCAGTAACCGAAAAGGTTTGAAATTCGTTGATATCTCCAACTGTATTCTTGTATTGCAGTGCATTTGCATTGCCAAACCGAAAACCTTGCAAACTTCTAAACAATTTAGTCAAATTTAATGAATTTCGAACTCAGGGTTTGAACCCGTAACTGAAACGTTATGAAATACGGTGATATTTTCAACCGTATTCATGTATTACAGTGCATTTGGATAGCCAAACCGAAAACCTTGCAAACCTCTAAGCAATTTGGTCAAATTTAAGAATTCCCTGAACTCGGGGGTTGAACCCGTAACTGAAACGTTATGAAGTACAGTAAAACCTCGATTATCCGAACTAATTGGGACCAAGGGTAGTTCGGATAATCGAAAATTCGGATAATCCGATTAATGTTAATAAACCAGCCGTACTGCATGCAAGGGAAAAATTACGGGCAAAACCGTTATTATTTACCTATAAACAACCTTTATTCATATTTTCAAGATTGCCATTCGGTTAAGTAATTGATTGCAATTGTACTATTTTGCTAATAAATAGTTTAATCGATTAAACTAAAATGGTACTGTACTGTAAATAATAAAATAAAAAATAAAAATAAAATCCCTATGAACGATCAACGTTGATTTGGTATAAATCATTCTATGTAGGCAGTAATTCTTGCAGTAGGCCTAATCATAATATATATTTATACCTGCATTAGTATCTTTACATCCTCAAAACTAACGTGAAATTGCTTCTGTGTGATGAAAATAGCGCTTGGTTCAAGCGAACGGAGGCTAATTCATTAAACAAGCATCGTTCGGCCGCCATCTTATCGCGTTTGCAATCTGGGAATCCCGGGGAAATCCCCTTTCCCGCTGCCAACAACGTCACTGCCTTTTCCTCCAATTAACTGCTCTGTTTCGAAAGCCGTTGGCGCGTTCTGTAGTATCGCAACTCGCGAGCTCCGATTGGTTCATTTGTGGCACGTGGCATTGGAGCCAGTCGCTATATGACGTCACGCGAAGCGAGTCAAGGTCGCCTCATTGGAACTAGCGTGAGCGCGTTCTTTGTGAATGGCTGGCTAGGAGACAACAATGGCGGATCGCAACAGATTGTGGGAGCGCTATCGACAATCGGCAATATTTGAGGCCATGTAACAACTTTACTTGCCCGGTAGGCTAATAAAAATATTAAAAAAAAAGATTTCGGCGTTGGTAAAAAATACTGTGGAAGAATAACCAGTTGCTGTTAGCATTCCAAGATTGACTGGGTTCAGCAAGTATTGATATTTTCTTTAGGCCTACTCGGAGGTCGGAGTTTGCCGGTTTTCTTGGCCAAGGGTAGTTCGGATAATCAGGGTGTTCGGATAATCGGGGTTCGGATAACTGAGGTTTTACTGTACGGTGATATTTTCAACCGTATTCATGTATTGCAGTGCATTTGGATTGCCAAACTGAAAACTTTACAAACCTCTAAACAAGTTAGTCAAATCTAATGAATATCCTGAACTCAGGGTTTGAACACCTAACTAAAAAGGTTTGAAACGAGTTGATATTTTCAACTGTACTGCATCTGTTGCTTAAGCTAGCCTAATAAACAATGTAACTGCGAGATTGAACGCTGACACTGCTCAGATGTCGGAAATAAACATTAGATACTTCCCGGTTCGAAATGAAATTAAGCCACTTCCACCTAAATTCAACACTACATTTTCGAAGTGTCTGTCTTGGGCTGCAATGCAATGGCGAAGCCTTTGATCAAGATTTCACTAAACTCCCTCAATCATATACAGTGTAATTGTTTGACAGATGTCAACAATACATTGCCTTAGCTCCTGAACGGTCCCCGGGTGATGTACTGCGCCTAGCCTGTTCCTAAGACTCAGGAGGGGTTAGATCAGGACGTTCTGGGTGACCATTTTCCTGCTCCTCCTCTCCCAATCCACCTACCACCAAAGGTCTGTTCCAACCACTCCTGTACATTGCGTCCAGAGTGGGGTTTCGCCATTGTCATCGTGCAGATACCATTCGGCACAAGTAATTCGTGGGATGCACATAGCAAGCCTTTATTATATTGAACAAAGGTTTTTGTTTCATGTGCTAATAAAATTAGGCCCCCCCCCCCCTACAGTATACGCCTACATTTAATAGGCCTACATTCATAGGCCTATTTTTCAGTACTTTATGAATCACCCGGTATTTAATTTACTGCAGAGCTGTGCTCATGGGTTTCCACAGGATCAATAATTGGGATTAAAAAAAAATCTAAATTTCAATTCCCATTTTACAATATAACTAAAGCTCAAAAATATTGTGTTTAACAAACTTTACTACTTTATAATAACGTCTTAATTATTAGACTTTTACTTGTTGATATACTTTG